>OZ012741.1:304724439-304829439 GCA_963859935.3 Lathyrus sativus
GAAGGGCCGAAAATGAAAGGAAAAGGAGACAAAATATGAACATCGAGCAAAGAGAAAATTATTTATCGATACGACGTGACAATTATAGGCGGCGAAAAGAGCAAGATAAACAAGCTCAAACATCTCGCACTATGAATAGTCGAAGGAGAGTTTCATTTCAAAATTTTACAAATATGAGATCTCCAATATCACACTTTCAAGGAACTCATGACAATGAAGCTGGCTCAAGTAGAATTACACATGTTAATTATGTTGCACTTGGATCATACTTATTCTTACTATTCATATACGGAATAAATTTTAGATGGCGGACTTTAAAGATAAATGGAACACATAGAAGGATGAACAAACAATTTCATCTATTGGCAAGCTAGACAATAAGGTGCATTTACCTTTTTGGCAACATGTATAAAAAATTCCGTTTGTTGCATTTTCACCACTCTTTCACTAACACTTTTATCATCCTTATTAAAATAGGTCAAGTGTCTAAAAGTTTACTCTGTCGGTTGGGGCTTCACAGTGATAACAGATAAAACACAACTTTAGAAAATGGTGAAAAAAGAAATAATATCTCAAAGGATGGACATGTTTTTATTTTATTCATTTAATAATATTTATCCATAGAATATTTTTGAATGCATGAGTTTTACTTTTACTATTGGTTTGTGTAAATAAAATCATGTATATTCACTAAACCCATTGTTTTCCTTTTTTATCAGAAACCCACGTAATTCAAAAATAAGTCAGGGTTGTTGTTATACCAAATCTGAACTAAAATAAAATATCTCCATTCTTCAGGTATACATTTATTTATGCCTCAGTACACCAAATTATAATCAAACAAGTCACATGGTTTGAATGTATTTCTTTGTTGATATGACATTTCATTATGTATTTGTAGTTTTTTAAAGCTCAAGAGCGTACCGATAAAGGGATGTATGGAGAATTGATTCAAATCTTTACAAGGTAGAAAAATAATATATTACACTAATTACTATTACTTTCACTATATTTTTCTCTAAAGCAATTCTAGCGTGAGAGTCTTACATTTTTTCTTTACTACAGAAAACAATTGCAGGGAGAGAGAAAATTCTCAAGATAAAGATTTTATGTTCGGCCATCCTCTTAAAGAACGTTATTGATTACACAGTATAAATAGTACTTTGTGTTCTTCAATTATTTAATATAAGTTAGAATAACTTTGTTTGTTATTTTCAAAATGTAATAATATTATTAGCATGTTTAGACAACATATTTTTTAATCTAAATTGTATTTAATTCGGTATGTTTAAAATAATAGTAGCATTAATGTATAGTTAATTCACTAAATTTTTTTTAGTATATATACATTTATCATCCTGATTTTAAGACTGCTTGAGGATATCTAAAAACAAATGCATTTAATTAATCTTAAGTATGATAAAAACTTCATACAAAATATACACATGTTTATTTTTCTATGTCGTGCACATTAAAAAAAGCGGACAGACGGGCACGGGAGTGCCCGTCTGATCGCTAGTATATAATAATATGTATGTATTAGTTGTTTTGAAACATACCAGTACTCAAATGGTAGTGGGGGCTTTTGCCTACACAAAGATTGATGTAGGTCCATCCTTATATATATATATATATATATATATATATATATATATATATATATATATATATATATATATATATATATATATATATATATATATATATATATATATATATATATATATATATATATATATATATATATATATATATATATATATATATATATATATATATATATATATATATATATATATATATATATATATATATATATATATATATATATATATATATATATATATATATATATATATATATATATATATATATATATATATATATATATATATATATATATATATATGTTCACTATACAAAGAATGGGAAGACAAAACCTACCCAATCAAAAAGTAGGTAATTTAAAACAAGGTAAGTCTATACTATTAAAAATTTCTCTTTTTTATTGAATGTTTATAAGAATATAAATTTAGGTGTATTATCATGCAAGTATTTTTCATAAAAAAGAAAGAATGGAGTGGTAATATTTACCAAGAAAACACATGTGAGATCTGCAGTGAGAATAAGATATCAAATTATTAATTAATTTGAATCATAATCTTTTGATTCATTCGGTCTTTGATTTATCTGAAGGAAAGGTTAAAGAAAGGAAAAACCTATTTTTGCATCGTAAGTACAATGCAGGGAAAGATCTAGGGTTCGGGGGTTGGTTAAGCTTAGAGAAGGTATTAGCATCTTAAACTTCTGTAGTACTCTACAGGAACCTCTTGTTTTAAATGTGCTATTGCTAAAGTTATCTGCTTAAGGGTAATGCTAAGGATTAAAGGTAAAAAGAAAGACCTAAGGGTTAGTCCTAAGTTTACTCGGCAAGACTCGCATCTTGTGCCTACGTATCCGAGGTAGGGGATGGAATTAGAGTAATCGTAGTTCCCCTTAAAAGGGAGGTGAGAAACTTCTTGACGGTGGTCAAGGTTTCAAGGGGATGCAAACGTTCATAGGGAAACACTTACTTGGAGTGCGGCAACTTCTATTCTACGTTGAAAAGTTGAATTGAAAAAGGTAAACTAGGTATTCCATAGCAGGAAACCTAATATTGAGTGCGGTGACTCCTTATCCTAATGCTAGTGTAAAGAATAAAATTGTCAATGGCAGGACGCTTAAGCATTTAGGGTTTGAAAGGTGAAAGAGGCAAGGGTTAAGGACTAATGACGCGGCGGTCAAACGGCTAGACCTTTCCTTCGGAGGGAAATAATGGGGAAAATGATGAACGGTGAAAGATTAATGATGGAAAATATGGAAAATAATATACAAGGGATGAGGATAGGGATGATAATGTTAGATATTGTACAAGAATAAAAATAAATACGAAAATAAAAAGATAAGTAAACATGTTCAAGGATAAATGGGAATGATGTTAGGAACGGGATAAAAGTTAGATAGAAACGAAATTAATCAGGAAGAGGTTAGGATTTTATGTCATTAAAAAGATTAAGAATTTTAGGTTAGGGTTAAATTAAAAATTAGAGATTAAAAATAGAAGTATTAGAAATTTTAAAAAATTAGATTAGTTTTTGGTTTTAAAAATAGATAGGAATGTGGATTAAGAAAGGTTAGAAATTTAAATTAAGAAAAGGTTAGAATGAAAATATTAGAGTTTTGATTTTAAAAAAAAAAAGATAAATTAGAATTAAAAATTAGCATGTTAGAATTTTTAATAAAAAAGATTTAGAATTTTAATTATGAAAAGAGTTAGAAAATTTTAGAATTTTTACTTATAAAAAAAGTTAGTTATTTCATTTAGAAAAGTTAATCAATTTTAATTTTTAAAATATTAATTTTAAATTAAAAAAAAAGGTTAATTAAAAAAGGTCAATTTTTTTAAATTAAAAAGTTAGTTTTAATTACAAGAGAAAATGATCCGTGATTATTTTTAGTTTTAAAAACAGAAATAAATTTTAAAAAAATGGTTAGTTTAGTTTTAGTTAGAATTGAAAAGAAATAAAATAAGAAAAAACCCAAAAATAATAGCAATGGGTCGGGCTGGGTCACCACTCCCCAGACCCGACCCGTTTAGATAACATAAAAGGGGGAGAGGGTCACGAAATTAGGGTTTTAACCCTAATTCGCGTGGCTTGCGGCGGCCTCTTTGGAGGTCTTCTCTGCAGAATTTTTTTCTTTTCATTCTCTATGCTTCTCCGATCCTCTCCTTGTTCTTGTTTTCCCTGTTACAAAAATGAATGAAAAAATAATGGTTATCTCTTCTTCTTAATCAAAGGCGGATTTGAATGAACGGTAATGATGTTCTTGATGGTGATGATGAAGAGAGAATTAGTTTCTCTGAGTCCGGTTATGGGTTTTGACGGTTTCGGTTTTTGACCGTGAATCCATGGGCATTAGGGTTTCTCGTGATGGCTTGATGATGGTGATGAGTTTGATGGCCGATGATGAGAATCCTCTGAGGCTAGAGGGTTTCTAACAGATCTTGATGGTGGTGTTTAATTGTTGTCTGCCGTTTGGAATGAATGGTGGTGATGATGCCTTTTTAGGGTTTTTCAAAAATATGTCACGTCTTTGTGATTTTTCGTCTTCTCTTTATACTGTGTTTTAAATCTTCTTTGTTCTTACTGGGCCTGGATTTTAAATCTTACGTTTTTATTTTGATGAAGATATTCTTAAATTGATTTGTCCGAGTTTGATTTATTGTGATGGATATGTTTTCGGATTTGATTTTTGTGATTTTTGATATCCAGATTTGTTTGTGAAATTGTTTTATGATATGGATTTTTGGATTTGGATCTGATTATGGTTTTGGATCTGTTTGCGGATTTGGGTCTGTTTTTCCTTAAGGATCAGTTTGGCTGCAAAATCACTTTTTTCACAAAAGCTCCTTTTCTCTTTCTCTTGGAAATTTTGAACAGAAATTACCGGATTTTTGCCGGAGGTTGAAAAATGGAAAACCGGGAGCTGTGGCGAAACTTGTAACACCCCAAATTTAATCGAAATATGTTAATTAATTATTTAATTGAGAATATTCATGTTTCGGTGAATTTCCGGTGGTTTTGTGAATATTGGAAAGATGTGCATTTTCAGATATTTATTTGATTAATAGCATATAATATTAATTTATTAGTATTATTATTAATTAAATGGAATATAAGTGAAATAAGGGCAATTTGGGCATTTGAGGGAGTTAGTAAGGGTAATGAGGGAAAAGCCTAATTTGTGATGCCGAAGACTAGGTTGGACAAAATAGAGTTCTGAAAGGGAATTTGAATTCATTTTGTGTTAACCGTGAAATTTTGGTGGCCAGAGCTCTGAAGGAAAGGTTGGAGGCAGAAGATCCCGAAGTTAATCGTGAAAGCTGCGAATCGACTAAGGTATGGGGAGTATCGTTTTTTATGATTTTCTATGTATGCCTTTAGATGTGTTTATGGTTGGTTTATGATTTAAGGTATTTTGGGTTGGTTGTGGGAAAATAGGGAATTTGATGATAAGGCTTTGAGGTTAGGGGTAATGGTATGTAACACTGAATGTTGATATGAGAAAGGGAAACCTTAGGCCTTCATGGCCAAAAACCTTGGATCGTTATATGTTTGACCCTATAGGAATAGGAATGTTTAAATGTGAGTAACTCTGATGCACTTAGAGCAATTGCAGGAAAATAATGATTTAGGCAGTGCAAATGTTGTCAGATTGGCCTAATGAACCGTAGGTTTTGTGCCTTTATCGTCGTAGGACCTTAGGGATGATTTAGGGGTGTTTTGGGGGCATTGGGGGCAAATGCTCGCTACTCACTCGCCTAGCGAACCTGCTAGCGAGTGTCTGTGATTTCAGAAAAATCCCACTATGCAGAATCCCAATAGCAGCTCAAAACCCAACAAATTCTCTCTAGATCAGTACCAACAACCTCAACTTAGAATTCTACATAAATTCTACCCAACTAATTCTAAAATCATCCGATAAAACATCAACTTCTGCCGATTAATCCACTTTCGGCTTAAAACCTTAATCTACTCCGAAATACCCAATTCACACAAACAATCATCAAACATTACATGCAATGGTTCCACCATGACAACAAAAATCAGAACTTACTCAACCACATACAATCATCATCATCAAAACCTATGGGGTTAAGGACTCCCCAACTACCCTTATTCATGCATTACCAATTTCTCATCTATTTTCTCCCCCCTTACCTCAAATGCAGCTTTGATCGAAGAAACTTTAAGAATCCAAAGCCTAGCTTCCTCCTTTCTTCCTCCTTGAATCTCCTCTTCACTCTTTCTCTTCACTTCACCGTGTTCCTATTCTTCTTTCCTTCTCCAATTTTGATTGTGCCATTTTCCTCTTTCCCAAACAGCCCCTAATACCCCTTTTTAATATTTCCCACAATGCCCCTCATCCCAATTCCTTTTATTCCAAATAATCCCAATTAATAAAATCCTCATTTTCTTTTAATCCAAAATTAATATAAACTTCATAACATTAATAATAATAATAATAATAATAATAATAATAATATCAATATTAATATTAATTATCAATTATCATCATTGTCAATTATATAATATTAATATTACGTTCCTTATTTCTCAACACTTCCACACAAAGCACGCCGATAAGTAAAAAAAATAACACCGGAAAAACTCAAATAAATAAAATGGGTGTTACAACTCTCCCCCACTTTAATTATTTCCGTCCTCGAAAATACCTAATGGGAACAATTCCGGATACGCATCCCGCATCCTGCTTTCCAATTCCCAGGGTACACTGCCTCCTGCAGCACTTCCTCAAGCCACTCTCACCAAAGGTATCTCCTTCCCTCGGAGTTGGTCCTCGCTCAACAAATTGCACTAGAAGTTCCTCAACAATCAATCTTATCTCTCACTTGCACACCCTCCAATTCAATCAAAGTACCTCCTCGGCTTAGACACATGAACACGCCCTGCAGCTTTCACCAACGCCCGCGACAAAACAGTCTAACATGCTAATTTCCTCATGCTTCCGCTGCGCCACCCTGATTCGGATAAATAAAGCATAATGTGCTTCCGAGACTTCAAAGCTCGACCAATCCTAGTTACCGTCATAACTCCCAACACGCGTCTTTTCTTGGAGCCTTTTGATCTTTTCAGTCGCCTCTTGCACAATTTCCGGTCCGATTACAACACTCTCGTCGGACACGCATCAACACAAAGGAGTCCCACACCTCCTACTACCATACAAAACCTCATATGATGTTATTCCGATACTAGAATGATAGCTGTTATTGTAGGTAACTCAATCAACGAAAATTAACTGCCCCCCGATCCATCCTGATCCAACACATAAGCTCTCACCAAATCCTCTACATACGGGATAACTCTCTCTATCTGTCCATCCATCCACGGATGCTAAATAGAGTTCAACTTTAATATGGCACTCAAAGTTTCTACCACTCTCCCAAAATTTCATCACAACCTCAGGTTTCCCATCTGCCACAATATTCGACGACACTTCACACTACTTCACAACTTCCTCGCTATACATCTTAGCTACCTCCAACATAGAATGATTCATCTCCATTGGTAAAAATGAGTTAATCTTTTCAATCCATCCTCAACTACTCAAACCAAATCATATCCCCTTTTTAAATTTTCTAGAAAACCCGACACATAATTCCAGGGAACCACCATTCTACTCCACTCGAAAATATTCAACAGTTGTATCAGGCCCAACAGTTCCCGCTGTTCTAACTCCGACTTCCCACAAGTCTAATCAGCATACACAATCTCAACTCTCTCTCCCTCCACTTATGGCCACCAAAACAACATCCCACACTCGGTCTCATCTTCATAGCACCTGGATGGGTATTCAACCCACCTTAATATCCTTCTCTCAGGGTACTCTTATCCAACTCACAATACTGGAGCACATCTCTAACACAACATCTCATGGCACCATTTCTATCAATATGAAAATCAACCCTTCGACTTAATTCATTAAATTCAATTGGCCTACTAACTCAAATTAGAATTCCAACTCCCCGACTCTCATCAAGGTTACTCATAGTCAGCCTCAACATACGAAGCTTAATTCCATAAGAAGTCCCTTCATGGACCAAACTCATATCTCGAATCTTCTCAATCAGTGCTAACTCCTTTACCATCATCATCGGTATATACCCAAAAATTCTCCAAATCGATACATCAGCTACCACATTGTCTCACCCGAATGGAAATTCATTCCAAAACCATACTCCTCCAGAAGTCCCAATTATTTCCTTTATCTCATATCCAACTCTTTCAAATCAAACAAATACCTTAAGCTCTTAAGTTCACCAAGCATCTCATATATCCACTAAACAATTAAGGCCTCCAAACTCCGACACAACACACGACAGTAGCAACCAACTCTAAACCACTCGTCCGATAATTCCTCTTATGTACTTTAAGTTGCCTTAAAGCATAAGTAAATCTCACTGAAGTTGCACTTAACATACCTTCCCAATCATACCAACAAAGCATCACCAAACACAACAAATAGCTCCATCGGATACGGCAAAACCCAACACACAAACATCCTTGAACTTTCTTCACAGAGGCATATCACCGCTTCTTCTCCAACACCGATAACTCAAGTTCCCGATGTTTAACATAATCCTCTATACTCTTTGAATGTATCAAAATACCATCGGTTCACACAACCACCTACTCGCTCAACTAAGTATGGACAATCCCATGCCAAACGGACATTCCATTTGCGAGTTATGGCGGAAACACGAACCGCACCTTCCGCACTTACCACAACATCCAAACATATTCCATCAATAAATGACTTAATTACATGTCACTACTTCACCATCACATAGAGCACTGAAATATATTTCCAACGCTTCGAACCGTGCGTCATTCCGAGTTACGGTTCTCCTGTTACGACAAAAATACCAAAACCACATTCTTCTGCCCAGAACCCCTTCACTAGGCGAACAGAGCAGCGAACATGAAGCCGTTCGCTAGCATGCTCGCTAGGCGAAGGACCTGGTGAACATGACAGTCTGAAATCCTATTTTCGACCGTTACTGACTTTCGAGTGTCCAATTTCGGTTCCGTAAAAAGCTGCGATCCCGGAATTCGACGTACGACAACAATTTCACACTTAGAAGGCCATTCAACACATATTTAACTCTTGGAATATTTAAAGGCCTAATTATACCAATCTTGCCTTCAACATCTTACTTTCTTTAACATCCACCAGGAATCACTATCCACTCTTTACATACTCGGCCTCACACGTTGTTGCCTTGGCACATATCAGGCACAAGTCCCAACACTAATTAATCAGTTTAATTCCTCGACCATCCAACAGACATATAATATGAAGCTTTCATTCTCGAACTAGCTTCTGCAACTAAGTTGATCACAACTCCACTTTACGTCCTGGCTGTATATCACTGTCTTATCAGTATAGCCTCCCGACAACCATAAATAATCGGCAATTCGCTAACTTTCCCACTTTCATCAACACTCAAAATTCCCATCCAAATTCAAACACCTTAACGTTGTCCCGAGCCGACTCGTCAAAACAATTATTAAGCACCTAGCTGAACTTTAGACCCTTCACTACTCATGCCTTTAAAGCCTGCAAGACACGTCCATCCCACCCAACACAATTCCAACTGCTATCAGCAAGAGATTAAGGGTGATCAGTTCCTCAATTTGCCAATAGACAGCCGAAAATCGTAATGGGGTATGAACCATCTTTACCAAACTATAAGAGCGTTCAACCACACACCGAGCTACCACTCCACACTTGCAGCACCCGGGAGAAGCACAAGCTTCTCCCCCACTTGAACCATTCCCACTTCTGCAGACAAAGGTTAGACAACAAACATGTAACGACAGTGTTTTCCCACATATGTCGCATACAAGGGAACAGACAACATTAGACAACTTGGTCGGACGGACCGACCTGCTCTGATACCAATTGTAAGACCCCGCTCCCCAAATACAAAATAATTGCAATTAAAATAAACAAATATCAGAGTCATCACAAACACAATGAGATGTCACAGAAGAAACTGCTCCAACATTTTCATTAAACGATTTTCAATAATTAAACAGTGGAAGTCTGTCATATAGAGACATGTACATAGATTCACATCATATACATAAACGTCATATACACCATGTACGGTCAACGCCTAAAATATACAAGATATATTCACCAAAAAGATTCATCAAACATGATACGCCACAGGGGCACACAAAATCATCAAATAAACATAAAACTCCCCAAAGCCCCGATGTTACGTATCAGAGCATCCCTACGACACAGCTCGCCACAATCCAAGCTAGCTACACACCTGGATTATCTGTACTTCCGAAGAAGCACAAACCACAACAACAACAAAGGGGTGAGAAAACATGATCGAAATATAAAGGTAAATATTTACATGAAATAAAGGCAGTAAATAAATACATCATCACCCCACAAATCATCACACACGACCTACTGTCCAATCATCAATCACAGCATACAATATTGCACAAATGCAACTCAACACATGCATGCGGTATCGACGTAAACTTAGGATAGATCGCATACACTCCATCCGAGCAACGATCTATCCCTACCACGCTCCTCCTGAGCACATATAATAAAATCTCAGGATAGATCGCATATACTCCATCCGAGCAACGATCTATCCCTACCACGCTCCATCTGAGCACAATAATCAATCTCAAGATAGATTGCATACACTCCATCCGAGCAACGATCTATCCCGACCACGATTACGGGTGAATCACATACACTCCATTCGAGCAACGATTCAAATCCACAATCGCCAATGGACACTTGGCCATCAACCCTCCTCAAGGGAGAAACACGGTCCTACTGATCCCATCATGCATCGTGCTATGCACACACCAACATCAAGCATACGAGGTGCACACGATCCTACTGATCCATCATCATACAACACACAATCATCAAGCACACAAGGTGCACACGATCCTACTGATCCATCATCATACAACACAAAATCATCAAGCACACAAAGTGCACACGATCCTACTGATCTATCATCATACAACACACAATCATCAAGCATATAAGATGCACACGATCCTACTGATCCATCATCATACGTCACACACACACACACACACACAGATATATATATATATATATATATATATATATATATATATATATATATATATATATATATATATATATATATATATATATATATATATATATATATATATATATATATATATATATATATATATATATATATATATATATATATATATATATATATATATATATATATATATATATATATATATATATATATATATATATATATATATATATATATATATATATATATATATATATATATATATATATATATATATATATATATATATATATATATATATATATATATATATATATATATATATATATATATATATATATATATATATATATATATATATATATATATATATATATATATATATATATATATATATATATATATATATATATATATATATATATATATATATATATATATATATATATATATATATATATATATATATATATATATATATATATATATATATATATATATATATATACATACAATCAATCAATCGAATTAATCACATTAGACATCGGTAAAACAACCCTATAACACACAACATACACCCAGCATCTTTGCACTATCTTTGTACATCAAACAGATCACAATCATCAACATCAGATGAACATAGCTCAAATAAAACAAAATCCTGCTACGTTCGCTACCCTGCTCGCTACACGTTCGCCTAGCGAACCTACTCGCGAATCACACTTCTGAGCTACTGGAAGTGTTCGCTACCACCTCGCTGGGACTTCGCCTCGCGAATCCTTCACTACACCACTCGCCTAGCGAACCTGCTAGCGAGTACAGAAAAATGTCCACTGGAATGGCTCGCGACCTAGCTCGCCTAGCGAGCACCTAGCGAATGCTCGCTACTCACTCGCCTAGCGAACCTGCTAGCGAGTGTCTGCGATTTCAGAAAAATCCCACTGTGCAGAATCCCAATAGCAGCTCAAAACCCAACAAATTCTCTCTAGATCAGTACCAACAACCTCAACTTAGCATTCTACAGAAATTCTACCCAACTAATTCTAAAATCATCCGATAAAACATCAACTTCTGCCGATTAATCCATTTTCGACTTAAAACCTTAATCTACTTTGAAATACCCAATGCACCCAAACAATCATCAAACATTACATGCAATGGTTCCACCATGAAACAAAAATCAGAACTTACTCAACCGCATGCAATCATCATCATGCAATTCATCATCATCAAAACCTATGGGGTTATGGACTCCCTAACTATCCTTTTTCATGCATTACCAATTTCCCATATATTTTCTCCCCCCTTACCTCAAATGCAGCTTTGATCGAAGAAACTTCAAGAATCCAAAGCCTAGCTTCCTCTTTTCTTCCTCTTTGAATCTCCTCTTCACTCTTTCTCTTCACTTCACCGTGTTCCTCTTCTTCTTTCCTTCTCCAATTTTAATCGTGTCATTTTCCTCTTTCCCAAACAGCCCCTAATACCCCTTTTAAATATTTCCCACAATGCCCCTCATCCCAATTCCTTTTATTCCAAATAATCCCAATTAATAAAATCCTCATTTTCTTTTAATCCAAAATTAATATAAACTTCATAACATTAATAATAATAATAATATTAATATCAATATTAATATTAATTATCAATTATCATCATTATCAATTATATGATATTAATATTACGTTCCTTATTTCTTAACACTTCCACACAAAGCACGCGATAAGTAAAAAAAATAACACCGGAAAAACTCAAATAATTAAAATGGGCGTTACACACTCGCTACCAGCGAACCAGATCAAATACATTCTGTCTAAGTCTGGGATCACTCGCTAACTTGCTCGCCTAGCGAGTTGCTAGCGAACAATCGCGACCTGTTCGCCTAGCGAAGGTGCTAGCGAACGTCTGCGAACTCAAAAACCCTCACTGTCATCAATCCTCAACTCTTCACAAAATCAACCGATTCTCACCAAACCAGTTCCTATAGTCTTAGTCTAACATCCCTCGACTAACCTACACCATTTATTCTGGATTCCAACCGTTAAAACCTTAATTCTACCGATTAATTCATTTATGCCCTAGAATGGAAAATGGAGAAAATATCTAAACAATCCAAACCAATCATACATAATCATAAACATTGATAGAATAACAACATTTCACACCCTTACCTTGATTAAATCGGAAGCTAGGAGTTGTTCTTGATGATTCCAAGCTTTTCCTTCTTCTCCTTCTCTTTTCTCCTCTTCCTCTTTCTTTCTCTTCTTTTCTCTTATGTTTCTATCTTTTCCTTTTCTTTCCACTTTTCCTTATATTCCTTCCATTCTATTTTCTTTCATAAATTCTCCTCTCAAATATCTACCAATAATTCCAATAATTAAAATTATCCAAATAAATCAATTAATTAATCATAAATAATTAATTATTGAAAATTAGGTTGTTACAACCCTCCCCCACTTTAGGAATTTTCATCCTCGAAAATGTTACTTGATTCAAACAGCTCGGGATAAGAAACACATTTCCACCAGCCGGTCCACCCCAAGTGACCTTCACCAAAGCAATTTGTTTACCTCGAAGTTGCTTCAACTCTCGATCCTCTATCCGCATAGGTGATGTCTCCACAGTCAGGTTATCTCTCACCTGCACATCATCTACTCGGACTACATGAGACAGATCCACAATGTATTTCCTCAATTGAGATACATGGAACACGTCATGGAGATTAGCAAGCGACGGTGGTAAAGCAACACGATAGGCTACCTCCTCTATCTTCTGCAAAATCTGATAAGGACCAATAAAACGTGGCGTCAACTTACGCGACTTCAATGCCCTAACAACACCAGTCATAGGAGTGACTCGAAGAAACACATGATCTCCCTTCTGAAATTCAATTGGTTTTCTCCTCTTGTCATGATAACTCTTCTGACGGCTCTGAGAAATCCTCATCTTCTCTTGAATCATCTTAATCTTATCAGTAATCTACTGGACTATCTCGGGTCCAACCATATAACTCTCTCCCGACTCATACTAACACAATGGCGTTCTACATCGTCTACCGTACAACGCTTCAAACGGTGCCATACCAAAACTCGAATGAAAACTGTTATTGTAAGTAAATTCAATCAAAGGTAAGTAGTTATCCCAGACTCCTCCCTTCTCCAACACACAAGCTCTCAAAAGATCCTCAAGTGACTGAATCATTCTCTCAGTTTGACCATCGGTCTACGGATGATAAGCTGAACTCAAACGCAACTTCGTACCCAAAGCACTTTGCAAACTCTCCCAAAATCTCGAAGTAAACCTCGGATCTCTATCTGACACAATGCTTGACGGAATACCATGCAAACTGACAATCCTTTCAATGTACAACTTTGCCAACCTCTCTAATGGGTAATCCATTCGCATAGGAATAAAGTGAGCAGATTTGATCAATCTATCCACTATAACCCAAATAGCTTCAAAGTTACTCGGCGTCCTCGGTAAACCAGATACAAAATCCATAGAAATACTATCCCATTTCCACTCAGGAATAAACAACAGTTTCATCAAACCCGACGGTTTCTGATGCTCAATCTTTGACTTCTGACAAGTCAAACAAGAATACACAAACTCGGTAATATCCTTCTTCATACGAGGCCACCAAAATACTTTCCTCAAATCTTGATACATCTTAGTAGCACCCGGATGAATACTCAATCCACTACGATGCCCTTCTTCAAGAATACTCTTCTTAAGCTCAACAACATCAGGAACACAAACTCTATCATGACACCTCATGATACCATTTTCATCAATCCGAAAATCACCACCTTGACCTTGATTGATCAAAGTCAACCGATCAACTAAACTCAAGTCAGATTTCTGTCCTTCTCGAATCTCGTCCAGAATACCACTAGTAAGCTTTAACATACCCAACTTAACTCCGTAAGAAGTCTTCTCACACACCAAACTCAAATCACGAAATTGCTCAATCAATTCCAACTCTTTCACCATCATCATCGACATATGCAACGATTTCCTACTCAATGCATCAGCTACCACATTTGCTTTACCCGGATGGTAATTCAAACAAAAATCATAATCTTTCAGAAGTTCCAACCATCTCCTATGCCTTGCATTCAATTCTTTCTGATCGAAGAGATACTTCAAACTCTTATGATCACTAAACACATCAAATCTCGAACCAAATAAATAATGCCTCCAAAGTTTTAGCACAAATACAACGACAACCAACTCTAGGTCATGCGTCGGATAATTCTTCTCATGCACTTTGAGTTGCCTCGAAGCATAAGCTACAACTTATTTATCTTGCATCAACACACCTCCCAAAGCCATCAAAGAAGCATCACAATACACAACAAACGGTTCTGTCGGATTTGGCAAAATCAAAACAGGAGTTGTCGTCAATCTTCTCTTAAGCTCTTGAAAACTTTCCTCACACTTTGCATCCCAAACAAAAGCTTGACTTTTCCTAGTCAACTGCGTCAACAGCAATGATAACTTGGCAAATCCCTCGATGAATTTCCGATAATATCCCGCCAAACCAAGAAAACTTCTAATCTCAAAAATTGAATTCGAAGTCTCCCATTGCGATACCACTTCAACCTTCGACGGAAAATCACTTCCTTCAACCAAAATTCACACTTATAAAGTTTAGCATATAACTGTTTCTCTTTCAATACAGATTACACAATCCTCAAATGCTCAGCATGTTCTTCTTCACTCTTCGAATAAATCAAAATATCATCAATGAACACCACCACAAACGTGTCCGAATAAGGATGGAAAATCCTATTCATGTACTCCATAAATACACCTGGTGCATTAGTCACACCAAATGGCATCACAAAATACTCATAATGTCCATACCTCGTTCTAAAAGCAGTCTTCTGAATATCCTCAGCCTTCACACGAATTTGATGATATCCAGATCTCAAATCTATCTTACTGAACACTCTCGCACCAACCAACTGATCCATCAAATCATCAATCCTAGGAAGTGGATACTTATTCTTGATAGTCACCTTGTTCTATTGTCTATAATCCACACAGAGTCTCATAGAACCTTCTTTCTTATTAACGAACAACACCGATGCACCCCACGGTGACGCACTCAGACGAATAAACCTTTTCTCAAGTAGATCTTCTAGTTGACTCTTCAACTCTTTCAATTTCAATGCGGACATACGATATGGAGCCATCGATATCGGACTAGTTCCAGGAATTAAGTCGATCACAAACTCCATTTCTCGTTCCGGCGGTAAATCTATTATCTCTTCAGGAAAAACTTCCGTAAAGTCACGGACATTTGGTAAAGCATCAATTGTTCCACTTTCACCAATGCTCACTGTTGCCATTAAGAAAAATACCTTAGCACCATCTTGTAGTGATTCCTTCACTTGCTTAGAAGTCATAAACAAATCTCTTTCATCATCAGATTCAGAAAAATAACCGTTTTGTCAAAATAGTTAATATAGACACGATTAAATTCCAACCAATTCATCCTAAGAATAACATCAAGTTGATCTAAGTGAAGACACACTAAATCAACTCCAAAGTCTTTACCAAAAATACTGAACGGACAATTCAAACGCACATACGGGGTAGTTACCGAACCCATAGCAGGAGTATCAATAACCATACCTCCACTCATAACAGACAACTCAAGACTTAATCTCTTAACATAATCAAAGTAAATAAAAGAATGTGTAGCTCTAGTATCAATTATAGCGATCAAAGGTATACCATTAATGAAGCACGTACCTCGGATCAATCGATCTTCACTAGTAGTCTCCGATCCTGATAGAGCAAACACTTTCCCATTCCCTTAAGTCTTCTTCGGTTTGTCACACTTGGTACTAATGTGCCCTTGCTCACCACAGTTGTAGCAAGTCACGTTCGCACCGCTTCTGCACTCAAGATCTTTATGGCCTGGCTTCCCACACTTGAAACACTTCATCCCAACGTTCTTGCACTCAGGAGCACGATGTCCCACTTCACCGTAATTATAACATCTTACCGGGGTGGAAGCTCCTCCCCCACTCGGCTTCTTGCCGTAACCAGCTTTCTGTTTCCCCTTATCTGCAGGAGTCACATACGGCTTTCTGTTTCCCCTTATCTGCAGGAGTCACATACGACTTTCCTCTAAATTGACCTTTCTGTTTCCCCTTATCTGCAGGAGTCACATACGACTTTCCCCTCTTATAGTGACTAGACCGAGCTCTACTATCTTCATCATAAATTCTGCTCTTGTTCACCAACTTAGAAAATCGTCTAATTTCCTGATAACCAACAACTTTCTTGATTTCAGGCCTCAAACCATTCACAAACTTGAGACACTTAGATCTCTCTGCATTAGCAGTGTTATAATGAGGACAAAACTTAATCAATTCCTCAAATCTTGCGGCATACTCGGCCACAAATGAGTTACCCTGCTTCAGCTCAAGGAATTCAATCTCCTTCTTACCACGCACATCTTCTGGAAAATACTTCTCCAAAAATGCCTCTCTAAAAACATCCCAAGTAACCATAATCTCATCCTTTTCAAACCTTTGGCGAGTGTTACTCCACCAGTCCTTAGCTTCCTCATCAAGCATATGAGTGCCAAACTGCACCCTTTGTGCATCCGAATAGTTTATGACTCAAAAGACCTTCTCAATCGCTTTCATCCATACTTGTGCTTTGTCAGGTTCATGGGTTCCCTTAAATATCGGTGGATTGTTCCTTTGGAACCTTCCCAAAGCACTAAACTCATCATCAACGTTATTCCCAACATTCACATTGGCTTGAGGATTCTGCCCAATCGCTCCAGCCAACCTCGTTAACGCCTCAGCAATCGCTTCATCATTCTTGCCTGCAACCATTGTTCTTGATTCCCACAACAAATCCTCGTTAGAACAACCATATGGATAGTGCTACACACATATACCAAATGCATAAGGGAATGAACACGTTAACAACTTGGTCAGCAGACCGACCTGCTCTGATACCACTACTGTAACACCCCCTTTCTATACCCCCAAATAAACAAATAAATCACATAATAAAATTTCATCAGAGTATAAATAAAACATGGTATAAAAGAGATATGTCACATCATCATGAAATTAACATACAACACCTGCTCGATAAAAGACATGCAACAGTGAGGTAGCTCAACAGAGGAACTTAGTCCTTATACCCACATCTCAATATTTAGAATTAAAGCGGAAAATCTAAATATTTAATCACTTTAAACATGCCATCATATAAATACATATCATTCAGTTTGATTCACCACATCAATCATGTTTACATAAACATTTACCATCAGATACATATACAAAATGTATCCCAAAAGAATACTATACAATCCTAACTACCCGGTGCTACATATCAGAGCATAACCGACCAAAAGAATGAAGGTATACTTCACAAACGACCTCCATCAAAGCTAATCTGCAATGCCTCATAGAGCATTATAAAACAGCAGAAGGGTGAGAAATATTATCATAATAATCAATGTATATAATTATATATATATATATATATATATATATATATATATATATATATATATATATATATATATATATATATATATATATATATATATATATATATATATATATATATATATATATATACACACAAGCATAGAATATACATATTCCGCATTTCTCACCATAATTCATTCATAACTCATCATACATTTCACAACATGTAGAAACACACATCGATAATCACAAAACATGTTTCATCATGTACATATCCATAGTCCTCAACTCAACAATCTACACACAAGCATATTTCATATAACAATGATATCTATGCTATGTGACCCAACACAACTCAATGCAACTCATGCCATGTGGTACCAACACTTGTTATCATTTTTCGATTTTTATACTTAAACTGGGTCCACTCTTCTAGACCGATAACAACAAAAGTCCGTCCTCTAAGCTTTCAAACCCACTCTTCTAGGCTTGGGACAAGTCACTAGTCTCCACGAAACTAGCAAACATTGCCTCTTGACTAAATGATGCATATGCAATCAACAACCAAATGCACTTAAGATCGTTCTCGCATCTTAATCTCATGCATTCTCAAATAATTCATCACATAAGAATTATAACATGATTGCACACACAACATATTTCACATAATCAAAGTATTAATGCTTTAAATCATCGTCACCATATTATCAAGCAATGCACACATATTCACTAATATGTTTTCATGCATTATTCACATACAATTACAAGCAATGCACACATATTCACAATATGTTCTCATGCATTAATAATAACATCGCGCCAACGACAATGAACTCAATTACAATCATCATGCACTTTTAATCAATTTAAACAATGCATATATTGTCAAAAGACCACATTTCATAATTGATTCCACAATCTAGGATTCACGCCATACGTCTACCCACAACATATCGCACCATAGTACACAACTATTCATTCTGATAAGGATCGAACACAATCGAACTAAACAAATAACATTGGATGGAATCACAAAGAAAATGAAATGATGTCACGCTCGCTGGCTTGCTCGCCTAGCGAGTCCCTAGCGAATACTTCGCTATCTGTTCGCCTAGCGAACAAGCTCGCGAAGGCAAACAGAAGCTACTGACTTCGTTCGCTTCCTACTCGCTGCAACGAGGTCCTAGAGAATCCTTCGCTACCTCACTCGCTACCAGCGAACTAGATCAAATACATTCTGTCCAAGCCTGGGATCACTTGCTAACTTGCTCGCCTAACGCGTTGCTAGCGAATACTCGCGACCTATTCGCCTAGCGAAGGTGTTAGCGAACGTCTTCAAACTCAAAAACCCTCACTGTCATCAATCCTCAACTCTTCACTAAATCAACCGATTCTCACCAAACCAGTTCCTATAGTCTTAGTCTAACATCCCTCGACTAACCTACACCATTTATTCTGGATTCCAACCGTTAAAACCTTGATTCTACTGATTAATACATTTATGCCCTAGAATGGAAAATGGAGAAAACATCCAAACAATCCAAACCAATCATACATAATCATAAACGTTGATAGAATAACAACATTTCACACCTTTACCTTGATTAAATCGGAAGCTAGGAGTTGTTCTTGATTATTCCAAGCTTTTCCTTCTTCTCCTTCTCTTTTCTCCTCTTCCTCTTTCTTTCTCTTCTTTTCTCTTATTTTTCTATCTTTTCCTTTTCTTCCCACTTTTCCTTATATTCCTTCCATTCTATTTCCTTCCATAAATTCTCCTCTCAAATATCTACGAATAATTCCAATAATTAAAGTTTTCCAAATTAATTAATTAATTAATCATAAATAATTAATTATTGAAAATTAGGTTGTTACATTGATGGCCCAGTGTCCATCACGCTATGATGATTGGTACCACATGCATTGAGTCTATGTTGCATTTACATTTATGAGCCTTTGTGTATAAATTATTACGTTGTGGCCTTTGAGGCATATTTGAGGATATGAATGTGTTGAATATGATTATGATGCAATTTATGCATTAATTGTTATACATTGATTATTATGAATTGTTTTACTCACCCTGCCTGTTTGAATGTTACCTCTATGTGGGTAACATGCAGATGATCCAGTTTAGCTGTGGACGCCGGCTAGGAGTTAGTGTTGAAGTTTTTGAGCATTTTAGTCTTTTGGTCAGCTTAGAGGGTATTGCTCTGATATGTAACATCGGGTTGGGTTCCTTGAGTTGATTTTATACTGTTGACGTTATTTTGATTAATTTCCCTTTTTGAGGAAAACTTTGAATTATGTTTTGAATTCCGCTGTTTATGATGTTTTGATGTATTTTGGGAAAAACCCTTAGTTACGGAGTATGGACCTATTTTGATGACTTTGAGAAATGTACACCCTTTTAGTGGCTTTTTAATGAGATTTAATTATTCACTATGATTTTCTGTGTTATTTTGCCTCTATGTTTTTGGGGTAGAAAAAGGGTGTTACTTTAGTGGTATCAGAGCAGGTCGGTCCGTCCGGCCAAGTGTTTATGTTGTTAATCCCTTGTCAGTCGATAGTGTAAGAACACTATCGATGAGTTGTTTCCTTCTAACCTTGTTGGTGGTTGTAGATGGCAGGAAGGAATGATCGTGCTATTGCTGATGCACTGGAATCACTTGCCCAAGTGATGGCTCAGAGTGGTGGACCTCCAGATGAGTTCCGTGCTTTGGGAAATTTTTAGAGGAACAATCCGCTGACTTTTGTAGGTACTCATGATCCTGATGGTGCGCAGAAGTGGATGAAAGTGATTGAGAAGATTTTTCGAGTTATGGCGTGCACTGATGCGTAGCAGGTACAGTTTGGGACGCATATGCTGGCAGAAGAGGCTGAGGACTGGTGGGATAACACTCACCAAAGATTAGAAGATGCAGGCATTGCAATAACTTGGACTATGTTTAAAGAAGAGTTTCTGAGAAAGTATTTTCTTGAAGATGTTCGGGGGAAGAAAGAGGTGGAGTTCCTTGAGCTGAAACAAGGTAATATGGTTGTGGCTGAGTATGTGGCAAAGTTTGAGTCTTTGGTCAAGTTTTGTCTGCATTACAACCGTGCTGACGCAAAAATGTCGAAGTGTCTCAAGTTTGAGAATGGTTTGAGACCAGAGATTAAGCAGGGAATTGGGTATCAACAGATTCGTCGGTTTTCGGAACTAGTGAACAAGAGCAGAATTTATGATGAAGATAGCCAAGTTCGATCTACTCACTACAAGCAGCTGAGTGAGAAGAAAGAGAAAGGTCAATTCAGGGGAAAACCGTATGTGACTTCTGGTGATAAAGGAAAACAAAAGGCTTCTGATGGGAAAAAGCCAAGTGGGGGAGCGACTACTGCTCCAAGGAAGTGTTATAAGTGTGGCGGGCAAGGCCACCGTGCTGAGAATTGTAAAGTGCTGAGGTGTCATCGTTGTGGCAAGAGGGGTCATAAGGCTAATGAATGTAAAGACGAAGCTCCGACTTGCTTCAACTGTGGGGAGAAGAGGCATATCAGTGCCCAGTGTCAGCAGCCGAAGAAGACTGCCACTGCTGCTCAGACGAGTGGCAGAGTGTTTGCTTTAAGCGGTGCAGAAAAAGCCAAGACGGATAACTTGATCAGAGGTACGTGTTTTATTAATGATGTTGAATTGACTGCTATAGTTGATATTGGTGCTACCCATTCATTTATTTCGCTTGAATGTGCTAAGAGGTTGAATTTGAATTTGTCTACTATAAGTGGGAGTATGGTTATTGATACCCCGGCTAATGGTTCTGTGACTACTGCGTTAGTCTGTTTGAGCTGCCCTTTGACTATTTATGATAGGAACTTTGTGGTGGACTTGGTTTGTCTACCTTTGAATCAAATTGATGTTATCCTTGGGATGAACTGGTTGGAGTACAACTATGTTCACATTGATTGTTATAGTAAGACTGTGAGATTCCCTAAGGTCGGTGATGGTGGAGAGTTGATGTTTGTATCCGCCAAGCAAGTGGAAGGACTCTTAGAAGATAAGGCTAAGATGTTTGCTTTGTTTGCTTCGCTTCAAGTGGATTGTGAAGCAGTGGGCGTGGAGCTACCAGTTGTTCGGGAATTTCCTGAGGTGTTTCCAGAAGACATGAATGACCTACCTCTTGAGCGTGAGGTAGAGTTTAATATTGAGGTGATACCGGGCACTAGTCCTGTATCGATGGCTCCTTATCAGATGTCTGCATCTGAGTTAGGGGAATTGAAGAAACAGTTGGAAGATTTGCTTGAGAAGAAGTTTGTTCGACCGAGTGTTTCTCCGTGGGGTGCTCCTGTGTTGTTGGTGAAGAAGAAAGATGGTAGTATGAGGTTGCGCATGGACTATCGACATTTGAATAAAGTGACGATTAAGAATAAATATCCACTTCCGAGGATTGATGATTTAATGGATCAATTGGTGGGTACTTGTGTGTTTAGCAAGATTGATTTGAGGTCTAGTTATCATCAGATTCGTGTTAAGCCTGATGATATTCTGAAGACAGCTTTCAGAACGAGATATGGACACTATGAGTATATGGTGATGCCGTTTGGAGTTTCGAATGCACCTGGCGTATTCATGGAGTATATGAATAGGATTTTCCATCCTTATTTGAATGAGTTTGTAGTGGTGTTTATTGATGATATTTTGATATATTCTAAGTCTGAAGAAGATCATGCGCAACATCTAAGAGTTGTATTGCCGGTTTTGAAAGACAAGAAGCTTTATGCCAAGTTATCTAAGTGTGAGTTTTGCTTGAAGGAAGTGAGTTTCCTTGGCCATGTGATTTCTAGTGGAGGGATTGTTGTTGATCCGTCGAAGATTGATGTTGTGTTGTAGTGGGAGGCTCCAAAGTCTGCTACTGAGATTCGAAGTTTTCTTGGGTTGGCCGGTTATTACCACAGGTTTATTGAAGGTTTTTCTAAGCTGGCTTTGCATTGACTCAGTTGACTCGAAAGGGTCAGGCTTATGTGTGGGATGTTGCTTGTGAGAAGAGTTTTGTAGAACTCAAGAAGAAGTTGATGATTGCTCCAGTATTGATTTTTCCAAATCCGAGTGAGTCCTTTGTGGTGTATTATGATGCTTTGAAGATGGGCCTTGGAGGCGTATTGATGCTGAACGGTAAGGTTGTTGCTTACGCTTCCAGACAACTGAAGGTTCATGAAATAAATTATCCTACGCATGATTTATAGTTGGCCGCTATGGTGTTTGTGTTGAAGATTTAAAGACATTATCTATTTGGGTCCAGATTTGAAGTGTTCAATGATCACAAGAGTCTGAAGTATTTGTTTGATCAGAAAGAGTTGAACATGAGGCAGCGAAGATGGCTTGAACTTTTGAAGGATTATGATTTTGAATTGAGTTACCATCCGGGTAAGGCTAATGTTGTGGCTGATACGTTGAGTAGGAAGTCCTTGTATATGTCGATGCTTATGGTTCGAGAGTTGGAACTGATTGAGCAATTTAGAGATATGAGTTTGATTTGTGAAGAGACTCCTAACAGTGTTAAATTGGGTATGTTGAAGCTGACTAATGGTATTCTCCAAGAGACCAGAGAAGGTCAGAGATCTGATTTGATTTTGGTGGATCGTCTCTGTTGCACTCCAAAATTTGACCAACCTTTTTTCTTAATCTCTGGCTTATGTTTCATTGTTCTAGCATATTGCATTTACAGGGGATCAAGTGTTTTTCTGTGTACCACCCAAGAGGAAAGTCTTTATTGGTTTCGAGCTCAGGCAAAGGCACTGGTACAAACCATCAGAAGACTGTCAAGGGGTCCATAAGGTCTTATCACTAGTGTGAACATGAGGTAGAAGTTTATTGAATACCTCAGAGGTTTTAGTGAAGTGGAAGGGTTACTCAGTTCATTTGCACAATGCCCAAGCCAAAAGGGTTGGAATTAGGGTTTCTTGAAGCAAACTTGTTTCCATGGCCCTCCATATGTCCTAAGTTGTTCGAGGATGAGAGTTGGACCATCAATTTAACCAGAGGAGCTCCAATTGATCAGTTGATTGAGAATCAAGAGGTTTGGAGAAAAGTTAACTATGCAGTGAAAAAAGTCAACTCCTAACTTTTTGAGGTCAAGATCATGATCCTTAATTTCAATATGACCAATGGATGAAAGGAATCATAAAAAATCAAAGGTTGTTGAAAGTTGCCATTTTGGGATTTAGGGTTTTAGAAACTTTCCATTTTTGGAAAGTTTTATGTTTGGAACTGCCATCTTCAAGGCCATTTTTATTCATGATAAATGTTTCAAATGAATTTTTGGCGAACATCAAAGTTGTTCCTTGTATCGCAAGCTTTCTTTTGAGTACCAATTCATAGGCATATGATATTTGGAGCTCAAGTTATGATCAATCAAAGTTGGGGATTTCAATGATTTCAAAACTGTTATGTTTGAACAGATTTTTGCACCACTTTGCAAGCCAATTCTCATCACCTTCTTGATGTCAAATGAAACTTTGTCCCAAATGAAAGTTGTAGAGTGTGTTGCAAGCTTTCCAAAGACTACAAGAAGTCCTCCATTGTATTTGAGAAGCTCAAATTACGGATGTGCAAAAAATTGAGGAAAAATAAGGCAAAATTCATACTTAGAATTTTTTCTAAGTTATTTGTGAGCAGCTTGCATGACATACTTTTCAACCCCAATTTTAGTGCCCTTCCAATGATCAAATGGGACTTTCATCAACATGAAAGTTGTTCATGGATATGCAATCTTCATTTCTTGTTTAAACATCATATCATTTGCTTGAGTATTTATTCACTTATGGTGGTTTGAAGTGAGCCTCTTAGGGTTGTTGCAAAGTGCCATTCATGAAGCATTTTGGCCATCACTTCTTGCAGCCCACAAAACCACACGTATGATATGTATTCTTGGTGCATTCTTTGTGTACCAAACATTGCCATAACAGGAGGAACCAAGCTTATACCCTTTTGCCCCAATTTTGAAATTCTTGCCGAAAAGAGCAGGGGACCAGCCACCCTCGTTCTACAGCTCGACAACTTGTTCCCTCCACTTTAGAAAACAACAAGAAATCCAACATGCTCATGTACTATTCTTTCTTTCACCATTTGATTCCAACAACCATGAACATATCAAATCTGCACCATTGATTTATCACCACAGTAAACTCCCCAAATTCCCCTTTTCACACCATATTTAAGCAACAAAGCAGTGGGGGAGAAACCCTAGCCACCATTTGAGAGAGAAATCAGATTTTGCATTTTGTGTTGCTCTAAGAATTCCCTCGAATCTCACTGATTTCCTCACCTTTTTTCAAACACTTTTTCACCTCAACACCACTTTGAAACTGTTTGCAAAAGGAGGAGCTGTTGACTCTTCTCTTGAGCTGCTCTGAGAATCAACTGTTGCATCAAGTGGGGGAGAAACATCAGAATTTTCTCAAGAAGGGGATAACTTGCTGCTAGCTTGCTGTGAGGAGTTTGCAAGAGATCAGTGTTTCTAAACCCTCTATTTTATTGCATCAACATCATTAAAACATGTTTGAGCTTGAATGTGTTCTTGGAATTGGTTAACTTTCATTTAAAGTATTAAGGTGTATTGTGATGATAAATCTGTGACCTTGACTGTATAAGTTATGTTGTCTTTAGCTTGTTTGCAAACTGTTTCCATGAGAAATGTATGTTGAGTATTATTGTTGGCTTGACACTATCATGACAAAATTTTCCTCTATCCTTGTGAACCATGCATGATGTTTTTATTTTGCTGTCAAATGTGTGTATGCTTGAGAGATGAGTTTATCAGTTCAGGTTTAGTGGTTAGCAAGTTGATGTTGTCATGAGTTTTTGTTTGGCCCTGTGAAACCTATGTTGATGTCCTGCTTAATACTGTCATGTGAAAATGTTAGAGTTAATCTTGTTTTGAAATTGGTTTGTAGTGCACACTTTGAGGTAGTAACTATTTTTGAGGTACTTACTGAGTTTGTTTTCTTTTTTTTGAGGTGTTAACTTGATTGGAACAAGAGCTTGTTGCTATTTCGTTTGATGCTTGAATTTGAGAATATCATGATTGGATTTGTTTTAGCAATGCTGTGAACCTGTTGGCTGTTTAGACTAATTTTGATTTGTTTGGCCATATTGTTAATCAATGACAGAAACTGAACCTTTTTAATTTCCAGTCTAGCACACTGTGAATCTATCTACCCTATGTGTGTGTATTTTGTTAACTGTCATGATGGAAGCATGTTTGCATAATAATATAAAACCTGGATGTTGTGTATGTGAACCATGAATGGAATTCTGCTTGGTGTTGGTTTGTCTTTGCAAGTCACAAATGTTCTTATTACTTGCTGTAGGCACATTATATCATGTTGTTTAAACAGGACACACCAGTCTGCTGCCATTGGTTGTCATGCTAAGATTATGTCCATTGTTATTAAGACTTGGTCCTCATTCCAATTTGATTGTGTTTGCTATCATGGATGTTATTGTTGGAATCTTTGTTTTGAACCTTGCTAGAAGTCAAACCTGTTGTGGTGGTATGCATTACCTTGTTGAATTTGCAAATTGCTCTTGTTGCTCAGTATGCTAAAATGTTTTGGTTATATGCAAGTTTTGGCTAGGCTGCAGTTTAGTTGGATATTGTGTATGTGTTGCTTGTTTGAAAGCACTGATGTAGAATTCATTGTGCATGCTTTTTGATACTGTTTTGAGTCTTAAACTGTCCAAATGATAATTTCACTGTCTGCTCATTTTATTGTTTTAGATGTCCTTGATTTTGTGTTTGGTGTTTGGATTGTATGATGACCAATTTTGTACTGAATGTTCTTGCACTTTTGACTGCCATAGAGGATGTTTGGTTGCATATCAAAAGTGTTTGTTGTTGTCTGCTCTCAAACATTTTTCTTTTGGACTTGGTTTTGAAAGTTGACATTGGGATGTCAAAACTGCTGCTAATATGTGACTTTTTGATTGAGGTGTTATTGCAAACCTTTTAACCATGTTAGGCCTGCTATGTGGTTGATCTCATGACTATTGTGAACTAGCCTGTAAGCTCCTATTTAGAGCAAGTTGTTTAGGACTGTTACTACTTCTGCTCAGTTTCACTCATAATCATTCTGCTGACATTATTGTGACTATCATGCTATGTGTGCAAATTGTGTTGGATGTGCCTGTTGTTATGCATATAACCACTTGCTTTGTATGTGCCTTTGCCTTATGTTTGATTATGAAAGGAAGTTTGTTGGCCCTTAAATGCATCACTCCTCTAAAACTTGTCTTATGAAATGGTTTAGTTTTCAACTACCCTGACTGTTTTCTTTGAGAATTAGCAACTCTTGTTACCAACATTTCTGACTTGCATGGTTGTTGATGTTTTGGCCTGGTGTTTAGTTTTACTCAATTGTTACATAATTGCTAGCTGATATGAGCATGTCTTGGATTTGCACCAACTGTTTGAGCATTAAGAAGTTTGTTTTTTTGCAACTGTTGTGGTTAGTTTTGGTTTTGAATGTTATGATGTTCTTTTTTTTTGAAACATTGTTGCTGGTTGCTGTTGAGTCAAGTTATAATGCTTAGGTTTTAGTATGCATTTGAGAACCTTGTTGGTTTGAGCTTAACATTGATGTCATGACATGAGCAGTTTGTGGAGGTGTCTGTACAACCTTTTTGTTTTAGGGATCTAGAAATCAAATGCATTGCCTTGTGTATCTACTGTTTTGGATGTGCCTAATTTTGCTCTTGGTGCGCTTTTCTGTTCAAGTTCTGTTTCAAGACCTATTTCTGCCTTAGTTCACAACTGTTGTAGGTATGTTCTATGCATGCCATGTGTTTGTCACAGTTTGATCTGAATCACATAAATATCTGTTTTCAATTCATACACTTTGCAATTCACACACCACTTTCAATTCCAACACAAATTTAAAGCATCTTCCTGTTCAGATCTTGCATATACTATGTTTTTGATGTGTGCACACCTTCATATTGGTACAAACTTGTTTGCATTAAACTCAAATTTCTAAAACGCATTTCCTAACCCTCATTTGCATGTTCTATTGAATTTTATTTTGTGAGCTTTGTTTGGAGGTTTGATTGGTACCATCGTGATCCTCAGGAAATTTCAAATGATTTAGACTTTTATTTTGTGATAATTGGTGGAGTTTTGATGGAGTTTGGATTGAAAACGTATTTGGATAGTTTGCTTTGTTTTTCTGCCCAGCTACACGCTTGTTTAAGTATTTGTATTTATGGGGTGGTTTAATACACGGATGTATCGCCACCCCCGTGGTTAAACCCTTGCCCTTAAGTCACCTTGCATTGCCCTGAACCTCTGTTCGATCCCCAGCGGGGGGCGCTTTTATGGTTTTTTTCTCATTTATTTTCATGGTTTGATATTTTCACTCTCCTTCCCATCAATGTTCACATGCATGAAGCTGGCTGGGATGGTTAAAATTTGAACCTACAGCCACGAGGTCCAAGGATCAAATCTTGGTGGAGCCCCTTTCCTTTAACTTTTAGCACTTGTTTTCCTTTTTATTTTAATTATTTCTTGTTTTATTTATTTTTAAAGAATAGTTTTAAATATCAAAAATTCCAAAAAATAATTTTCTTTTATTTTAATGTGTTATTTTATTCTCCATTCCTTTTTTATTTTATTTTATTTTCCATTTTTATTTTATCATTTTATTTTGAATTCATCAATTCTATTTTCTTATTTTTATTTCACTTGTGAATGAGTTATCTAGTGTTTACTTGGCCTTGTGCCATGATCCCCCTAGGATTCCTAGTCCCTCCGTTTAGGATGGGAGTAGGAGAGACATTAGGTGTTCAATCCTATGCATGATAACATTAGGATAGTTGCATCCCCTTTCATCCCGACTTTAGGAGCATTGTGCATGACAACTTTAGGTTTGAGTTTAGTCCCCTCTTAGTGTCCCTTCTCTTCTCATCTCAAAACAATCATAAAACACTTAATAAAGGTTAACGATTATTGTGCGTTACGAGCCTTAAGCACTTAGGAAAGGTTTGTTGAGGAGTTTCTCTTCAATGGCTTGAATGTTTAGTATAGCACCCTTTGGGTGATATGCGACGCATTCACTCCTAAGTCATAGTCTCTAGTGCGATATGAATTGCAAACCGTTCAAAAAAACACTTCTCCTCTAAAAAACACAATAACAAATCATTCAAACTTCTTTTTTCCCTTTGGGGCCTTTAATCTTGGAAAATCATTTTCATAAGGAGAGTTTTGTTAACTCTTGGTTCTATCGCAAACGGTAACGCCTAAGTCTCCAATGGTCAAGATGCATACACCAAACTGCTATAACTAATTGTTAACCCTACTCGGGTAAAATAGTTGAACAAACCTGTGTTCCCTTTTACCCCGAACTATGTTTGCTCTGATCTTTCATACCAGATGAAAGTACGTAGGCACAAGACTCGATGTCTTGGCGAGCAACCTTCCCCCCTTTTTTCACCCGTAGTTAGCCGAACTATGTTGACTCTGACTTCTCGTTTCAGATGAGATACGTAGGCACAAAGTGTCGTCGCTTTGCCGAGTCACCTTCTTTTTCTTTTGTCCTCAAGCCTATAGCTAGATAGTTTTAATCACCCATTTAGATAGACAACAAGCATGGATCTCGTCGAGTACGATGGACGTGAGGGGTGCTAGCACCTTCCCCATGCGTAACCGACTCTCGAACCCGAGATTTGGTTGCGATGACCGATCTTACCTCTTTTCATTAGGTTTTCTATGAGCGTTTCCTTTCCCTCTCTTGGGATAAATAACGCACGGTGGCGACTCTTCTGTCATTGTCGGCCTGTACTCTCGGAGCAATTCAACTAATCTTTACTTGACATCATGAAGACATGCCTGGACTCGACACAGACATTGTAGTTCATCGCCTACCTCTTCGAGAAGAATGTCCTCCCGTCAAACAGAAGCTTAGAAGAACCAGGCCAGATATGGCAGTGAAGATTAAAGAAGAAGTCCAGAAGCAATTGGACGCTGGATTTCTTGCTGTGACAAACTACCCTTTGTGGGTCACGAACATTGTGCCCGTGCCAAAGAAGGACAGAAAAGTCAGGATGTGTGTTGACTATAGGGACCTGAATAGAGCGAGCCCAAAGGATGATTTCTCGCTCCCCCATATTGATGTGCTTGTTGATAACACCGCACAATACTCAGTATTTTCTTTCATGGATGGTTTTTTGGGCTACAATCAGATCAAGATGGCACCGGAGGATATGGAGAAAATGACTTTTATTACACCTTGGGGGACATTCTGCTATTAAGTGATGCCTTTTGGTTTGAAGAACGCAGGGGCAACTTATCAGCGGGCTATGGTAACTCTTTTTCACGACATGATGCATCATCAGATTGAGGTTTATGTCGATGATATGATTGCAAAGTCCCAAATGGAGGAGGGGCATCTGGTGAATCTTCTAAAGCTGTTTGAGAGGTTAAGGAAATTCAAACTAAGGTTGAATCCAAACAAGTGTACCTTTGGCGTACGGTCTGGAAAGCTGTTGGGGTTCATTGTCAGTGAGAAAGGTATTAAGGTTGATCCTGCAAAGATCAAGGCGATTCAAGAAATGCCAGCACCAAAGACTGAGAAAGAGGTTCGTGGTTTCCTGGGTAGATTGAACTACATTGCGAGGTTCATATCTCACTTCACGACCACTTGTGAACCGTTGTTTAAACTATTGAAGAAGGATCAGGCGGTCGTCTGGAATGAAAGCTTCCAGAAGGCGTTCGAGAAGATAAAAGAGTATCTGGAGGAACCTCCAATACTGATGCCCCGGTGGCTGGAAGACTGTTGATAATGTACTTAATGGTTCTTGAGAATTCCATGGGTTGTGTTCTCGGTCAACATGACAAGACTGGAAGAAAAGAGCATGCAATTTATTACTTGAGTAAAAAGTTCACAGACTGTGAGTCCAGATACTCAATGTTGGAGAAAACTTGTTGCGCACTGGCTTGGGCCGCCAAACGCCTAAGGCAGTATATGTTAAACCATACAACCATGTTAATTTAAAAGATGGATCCGATCAAGTACGTATTTGAAAAGTAAGCATTGTCAGTAAGGATTGCTAGATGGCAGATGGTTCTGACAGAATACGACATTCAGTACGTGTCTCAGAAAGCTATTAAAGGGAGTGTTCTATCAGAGTATCTCGCAGAGCAACCGATTGACGACTATCAGCCAATGAAGTTTGAGTTTCCCGATGAAGACATTATGTTTCTAAAGATGAAGGATTGTGATGAGCCATTGTCTGACGAAGGTCCCGAGAAGGGTTCCCAGTGGAAATTAATATTTGACGGTGCTATTAACTCCTACGGTAGTGGGATTGGGGCAATCATTACAACTCCCCATGGTTCTCATATACCATTCACTGCAAGGTTAACATTTCCATGCACAACCAATGAGGCCGAGTATGAAGCGTGTATCATGGGTATCGAGGAAGCAATCGATTTGAGAATCAAGAACCTTGATATCTATGGAGATTCAGCTTTAGTTGTAAATCAGATCAAAGGGGAGTGGGAGACCCACCAACCTAATCTGATCCTTTATATGAACTACGCAAGAAGGTTGCTACCTTTCTTTGACCGTGTGGAGTTTCACCATGTGCCGAGAGCAGAAAATCAGATGGCAGATGCCTTGGCTACACTGTCTTTAATGTACAAAGTGAACTTCTGGAACGATGCACCAAGAATTGTTATCTCGCGCCTCGATAGGCCGAAATTCGTTTTTGCAATAGAAGAAGCTTCTGATGGCAAGCCATGGTATTACGACATCCAGAACTTTCTCAAGAATCAAGAGTATCCGCCTGGGGCATCGGCCCGGGATAAGAAAACCTTGAGGAGGTTATCTGGTAACTTCTACCTGAATCCAGACGGTGTACTCTATTGAAGGAACTTTAACTTAGTGCTGCTAAGATGTGTGGACGAAAAAGAAGCGAATTTGCTTATGGAAGAGGTCCACGAAGGAGCCTTTGGAACACATGTAGGTGGACATGCCATGTCTCGAAAGCTGTTGAGAGCAGGGTATTATTGGTTAACTATGGGGTTTGATTGCTTCAAGTACGCCAAGAAATGCCACAAATGTCAGATTTATGCCGACAAAATTCATGTGCCGTCATGTCCTTTGAATGTCATGTCATCCCCGTGGCCTTTCTCCATGTGGGGCATTGATATGATTGGCAAGATCGAGCCAACTGCATCCAATGGGCATCGTTTCATCTTAGTGGATATTGACTATTTCACCAAATGGGTCGAAGCAGCCTCATATGCTAATGTCATCAAGCAAGTTGTACCCCGGTTCATCAAAAGGGACATCATCTGCCGCTATGGGATACCCGAGAGTATCATTACCGATAATGGGTCCAATCTGAATAACAAGATGATGAAGGAGTTGTGCCAGAACTTTAAGATTGAGCATCACAATTCGTCTCCTTATCGTTCGAAGATGAATGGCGTTGTGGAAGCGGCCAACAAAAACATTAAGAAGATAGTACAGAAGATGGTTGTGACTTACAAGGATTGGCACGAGATTTTGCCCTTTGCTTTACATGGATACCGCACCTCGGTGCTTACTTCAACTGGGGAAACTCCTTTCTCGTTGGTATATGGCATGGAAGCTGTCCTGCCATTGGAGGTCAAGATCCCATCTTTGAGAATTTTGGCTGACGTCAAGCTAGAAGAAGCAGAATGGGTGAGGAACAGGTTATATCAACTTAGTTTGATGGATGAGAACAGGTTGGCGTCTCTTGCGTATGGACGCCTGTACCATAGAAGGATGAAGAAATCTTATGATAAGAAGATGCATCCTCGAAGCTTTCAGGCAGGTGATTTGGTGTTGAAGCGGATTCTCCCACCATAGAACGATCACAGGGGGAAATGGACCCCCAATTATGAAGGTTCGTATGTTGTAAGGAAAGTCTTCTCTGGAGGAGCCTTGCTACTTTCAACCATGGATGTTGAAGATTTTACGTCCCCCGTGAACGCGGACGCAGTCAGAAGATACTTTGCTTAAAATAGACCCGCTGGAAAGAAAAGGAAAATCCAGGAAAGAATGGGGCATCCCGGCGAAGCATAAAAGGATAGGTTCAGGAAAAAATTAGGGATAAAAAGAAAAAAGTGTAAACCCGCAAAGTTGAAAACCTAAAAGGGCGACTTTGGCAAAAATGGGTATCCCGGTGAATCGAAAACCCGCAAGGGCGGTTCAGGCAAAAGTTAGGGATTTGAAAAGTAAACGACTGCGGTCTGCGCATAAATCTTCAAAGCATAGTGGATTATGGGAGAACTCGAGAGTCAGCCGTTCAAATCAATCTCTTCAAAAGACGAAGCATCGGAAAGGCGTCGAAGTCACGCGAGTCATAGTTGAGTCGTTCTATGGTGGTTGTCTGTGCCACATTGCCGACATTTTTGTATATTCTTGTGCATTTCTGTATTTTGCCTACGCAACTTTCTCATATCAAGAGTTGCGTCCTTTGTAAATTTTCCTATTTACAGGCTATTTATCTATAAAACATACTATTTAGAAAACTTTTGTTTTTGATTCAGCTCTTACCGTTTTGTTTGCAAAAGACGCCTGATGTTTTTGACAAAACTTTGAATACATTATTTTGTGGGCTCTGCCAACTATGATCGAAACAATGCTTTTGCTTGAATAATGTCACAGGTGATAAGTAAGATGATGTTTGCTGCACAAACCGTGTTTGTTTGTTTGTCATTTGCAGGACGCTCATCCTCGAGACTTTTCCAGAAGTCCCTCGTCTGAAGAAAATGTGCAAGCTAAATGTGTTCACACCCCCAGCAGGTTGGAACCTTGTACAATCAAGGTTATCCTCAGCAGGTCGAGATTGATATCTCCAACAGAGTAGGATCATTTCCGACAAGTGGGCGTGGGATTATCCCCAACAGTGGAATGAATTTCGTTTTCCCCACAGAGTCTGAATGACTGGCTTCTTTCCCCTCAAAAGTCTAGGTTATTGACTCATTCCCCAAGCGGAAGTTGTTATTGTTGAGTTTATTTCTCATTTTCCCCAAGCAGTGGTCAATAATGATTCCCTCCCTATCTAATCCCCAGCCAATTCAGTGGCGTAGTTCTCTTCCCCGAGATTGTTTAACCTTTCATCCTCAGTAGAGAGAGAGAGCTTGAGACGATTCCCCAGTAGATCTTATTCATAATCCCTAACAGATAGCGGATTAAATCTTCAGCAGAGCGGAATCTCTGACAGAATAAAGCCATCCTTCAACAATCTGCCTTGATTCCCAACAGAGTTGTTTGTTCCCCGGAATATTATATTCTGGCAGACTATCCAGGGCTGATTTCCCCGGTAGAGTGGAGTTATTTGTCTCCAGCCGAGTTGTTAGTTCCCCAGAAGAGTTGTATTTTGGTAGGCCATCTAGGGCATCATCCCCAGCAGAGTTTGATTTTGATTCCCAGCGGAGTGGATTTGTGCTTAACAGAGCAACTTTACCAAGAAGTTTTCTCGGAGGCCATCCAAGGCTTGTATTCCCTAGCGTGAGTTTGTTTGCACTAGGCGTGCCTAGTCTTTCCCCAACGGAGTTGTTTTCCTCTCTTTAGCATTTATTTTGCTAGAGTGGTTCCTTTGCATTTGCATCGTGCATAGCATCCTCCCAAACGCGTAGCATTTCCATTTTATATGGAGCATTACGCCATAGTCAAACATGTGCATGTGAAACATAAGCCAGGTTCTTACATCTTTATTTTCAGGTGTATCTCCAGCAATTATCAGTATATTTCTCAAGCCTGTGTGGTATCCAGGCCTCCAGCAAGATCATTGACAGATGTGTTCATCTTATCATTCTCTCAACCAGAGTCTATTTATTCAAGTTCATATTTCCCCAATGGATTTCTTCACCCTGACGGCGAGGTCAGATGCTTTGACTGACTTGGTGTCGAGGCCTGACGGTAATGTCAGATGCTTTTACCGACTTGATGTCGAGGCCTGACGATGATGTCAGAAGCTTTTACAGATGATTTTGAGAAACTGACGGTGAAGTCAGAAGATTATTTTTGAGAATTTGACGGCGAAGTCAGATGATTTTGAGGACTGATGGCGAGGTCAGGTGTTTTACCAATTTTATGTGGAGTTCTGACGGCGAAGTTAGATGATTCTGAGAAATGAGGGCGAAGTCAGTTTATTTTAAGAGCTGACGGCGAAGTCAGACGATGTTGAGGGTTGACGGCGAAGTCAGATTGTTTTGGGAGCTGACGGCGAAGTCAAATGCTTTTTGAGAGCTGACGGCGAAGTCGGATTATTATTGAGAATTGACGGCGAAGTCAAACGATTATGGGAACTGACGGTGAAGTCAGATGGTTTTGATGACTGACAGCGAGGTCAGATGTTTACTTGGTTGATGATTGACGGCGAGGTCAGATCTTTTTACTGACTTGATGTCGAGGCCTGACGATGATGTCAGAGGCTTTTACCAATTTGATGTTAATGACTGACGGCGAGGTCAGATGTTCTTACCTACTTGACGTCGATGTTTCCTATTTGGTTATGAGTTAGCTCATTGTCCTTGCAACCATCAGATACAATTATTTCTGGGGACTTTATTCTATTGAACAAGTTTATTCGATTACTATTTCATTCTACGGTTGTCAAATTTACGGGTTCTTTGGTATTCAATCGTCTTTTACCTCGAATGTTTGAAAGTCGTTCGCTTTTCATCCCTTCAGGTCCAAGACACTTGAATAGGGGCAACTGTTGCACCCCAAAATTTGACCAACCTCTTTTCTTAATCTCTGGCTTATGTTTCATTGTTCTAGCATATTGCATTACATAACATTTTGCATTTACAGGGGATCAAGTGTTTTTCTGTGTACCACCCAAGAGGAAAGTCTTTATTGGTTTCGAGCTCAGGCAAAGGCACTGGTACAAACCATCAGAAGACTGTCAAGGGGTCCATAATGTCTTATCACTAGTGTGAACATGAGGTAGAAGTTTGTTGAATACCTCAGAGGTTTTAGTGAAGTGGAAGGGTTACTCAGTTCATTTGCACAATGCCCAGGCCAAAAGGGTTGGAATTAGGGTTTCAAATTTAATCAATATAAAATTTGTTTCTTGAAGCAAACTTGTTTCCATGGCCCTCAATATGTCCTAAGGTGTTCGAGGATGAGAGTTGGACCATCAATTTAATCAGAGGAGCTTCAATTGATTAGTTGATTTAAAATCAAGAGGTTTGGAGAAAAGTCAACTATGTAGTGAAAAAAGTCAACTTCTGACTTTTTGAGGTCAAGATCATGATCCTTAATTTCAATATGACCAATGGATGGAATTTGATCAAGAAAAGTCAAGGGAATCATAAAAAATCAAAGGTTGTTGAAAGTTGCCATTTTGGGATTTAGGGTTTTAGAAACTTCCCATTTTTGGAAAGTTTTATGTTTGGAACAACCATCTTCAAGGCCATTTTTATTCATGATAAAAGTTTCAAATGAACTTTTGGCCAAAATAAAAGTTGTTCCTTGTATCTCAAGCTTTCTTTTAAGTACCAATTCATAGTCATATGATATTTGGAGCTCAAGTTATGATCAATCAAAGTTGGGGATTTTAATGATTTCAAAACTATTAAGTTTGAACTGATTTTTGCACCACTTTGCAAGCCAATTTTCATCACCTTCTTGATGCCAAATGAAACTTTGTCCCAAATTAAAGTTGTAGAGTGTGTTCCAAGCTTTCCAAAGATTACAAGAAGTCCTCCATTGGATTTGAGAAGCTCAAGTTATGGATGTGCAAACATGAGGAAAAATAAGGCAAAATCCATACTTAGAATTTTTTCTAAGTTATTTGTGAGCAGCTTGCATGACATACTTTTCAACCCCAATTTTGGTGCCCTTCCAATGATCAAATGGGACTTTCATCAACATGAAAGTTGTTCATGGATATGCAATCTTCATTTCTTGTTTAAACATCATATCATTTGCTTGAGTATTTATTTACTTATGGTGGTTTGAAGTGAGCCTCTTAGGGCTGTTGCAAAGTGCCATTCATGAAGCATTTTGGCCATCACTTCTTGCAGCCCACAAAACCACACATATGATATGTATTCTTGGTGCATTCTTTGTGTACCAAACATTGCCATAACAGGAGGAACCAAGCTTGTACCCTTTTGCCCCAATTTTGAAATTCTTGCCGAAAAGAGAAGGGGACCAGCCACCCTCATTCTGCAGCTCGACAGCTTGTTCCCTCCACTCTAGAAAACAACAAGAAAGCCAACATGCTCATGTACTGTTCTTTCTTTCACCATTTGATTCCAACAACCATGAACATATCAGATCTGCACCATTGATTTTTCACCACAGTAAACTCCCCAAATTCCCCTTTTCACACCATATTTAAGCAATAGAGTAGTGGGGGAGAAACCCTAGCCACCATTTGAGAGAGAAATCAAATTTTGCATTTTGTGTTTCTCTGAGAATTCCCTTGAATCTCACTGATTTCCTCACCTTTTTTCAAACACTTTATCACCTCAACACCACTTTGAAATTGTTTGCAAAAGGAGGAGCTGTTGACTCTTCTCTTGAACTACTCTGAGAATCAACTGTTGCATCAAGTGGGGGAGAAACATCAGAGTTTGTTCAAGAAGGGGACAACTTGCTGCTAGCTTGATGTGAGGAGTTTGCAAGAGGTAATTGTTTCTAAACCCTCTATTTTATTGCATCAACATCATTAAAACATGTTTGAGCTTGAATGTGTTCTTGGAATTGGTTAACTTTCATTTGAAGTATTGAGGTGTATTGTGATGACAAATCTGTGACCTTGACTGTATAAGTTCTGTTGTGTTTAGCTTGTTTGCAAAGTGTTTCCATGAGAAATGTATGTTGAGTATTCTTGTTGGCTTGACACTATCATGACAAAATTTTCCTCTATCCTTGTGAACCATGCTTGATGTTTTTATTTTGCTGTCAAATGTGTGTATGCTTGAGAGATGAGTTTATCAGTTCAGGTTTAGTGGTTAGCAAGTTGATGTTGTCATGAGTTTTTGTTTGGCCCTGTGAAACCTATGTTGATGTCCTGCTTAATACTGTCATGTGAAAATGTTGGAGTTAATCTTGTTTTGAAATTGGTTTGTAGTGCACACTTTGAGGTAGTAACTGTTTTTGAGGTACTTACTGAGTTTGTTTGTTTTTTTAGGTGTTAACTTGATTGGAACAAGAGCTTGTTGCTATTTCGTTTAATGCTTGAATTTAATAATATCATGATGGGATTTGTTTTAGCAATGTTGTGAACCTGTTAGCTGTTTAGACTAATTTTGATTCGGTTGGCCATTTTGTTAATCCATGACAGAAACTGAACCTTTTTAATTTGCAGTCTAGCACACTGTGAATCTATCTACCCTATGTGTGTGTATTTTGCTGACTGTCATGATGGAAGCATGTTTGCATAATAATATAAAACCTGGATGTTGTGTATGTGAACCATGAATGGAATTCTGCTTGGTGTTGGTCTGTCTTTGCAAGTCACAAATGTTCTTATTACTTGTTGTAGGCACGTTATATCATGTTGTTAAAATAGGACACACCAGCCTGCTGCCATTGGTTGTCATGCTAAGATTATGTCCATTGTTATTAAGACTTGGTCCTCATGCCAATTTGATTGTGTTTACTATCATGGATGTTGTTCTTGGAATCTTTGTTTTGAACCTTGATAGATGTCAAACCTGCTGTTGTGGTATGCATTGCCTTGTTGAATTTGCAAATTGCTCTTGTTGCTCAGTATGCTAAAATGTTTTGGTTATATGCAAGTTTTGGCTAGGCTGCAATTTAGTTGGATATTGTGTATGTATTGCTTGTGTGAAAGCACTGATGTAGAATTCATTGTGCATGCTGTTTGAAACTGTCTTGAGTCTTAAACTGTCCAAATGATAATTTCACTGCCTGCTCGTTTTATTGTTTTAGATGTCCTTGATTTTGTGTTTGGTGTTTGGATTGTATGATGACTGTAACAACCCAATTTTTCAATAATTAATTATTCATGTTAATTAATTAATTTATTTTGGATTGTTTTAATTATTGGAAATTATTGATAGATAATTGAGAGAAGAATATAATGGAAGGAAATAAAAGAGAAAGATATATAAGAGGAAAGTGGAAAGAAAAGGAAAAAGATAGAAACATAAGAGAAAAGAAGAGAAAGAAAGAGGAAGAGGAGAAAAGAGAAGGAGAAGAAGGAAAAGCTTGGAATCATCAAGAACAACTCCTAGCCTCCAATTTAATCAAGGTAAGGGTGTGAAATGTTGTTATTCTATCAATGTCTATGATTATGTATGATTAGTTTGGATTGTTTGGATGTTTTCTCCATTTTTCATTCTAGGGCATAAATAGGATTAATCGGTAGAATCAAAGTTTTAACGGTTAAAATCGAGAATAAAGTGTGTAGTTTAGTCGAGGGATGTTAGACTAAGACTATAGGAACTAGTTTGGTGAGAATCGGTTGATTTTGCAAAGAGTTGAGGATTGATGACATTGAGGAATTCTGAGTTCGCAGACGTTCGCTAGCACCTTCGCTAGGCGAACAAGTCGCGAGTGTTCGCTAGCAACTCGCTAGGCGAGCAAGTTAGCGAGAGGTCCCAGACTTGGGCAGAATGTATTTGATCTGGTTTGCTGGTAGGGAAGGATTTGCTAGGACCTCGCTGCAGCGAGTAGGTAGCGAGTGAAGTCAGTAGCTTCTGTTTGCCTTTGCGAGCTTGTTCGTTAGGCGTACAGATAGCGAGTATTCACTAGGGACTCGCTAGGCGAGCAAGCTAGCGAGCGTGATAGCATTTCATTTTCTTTGTCATTCCATCCGATGTTAATTTGTTGGTTTGATTGTGTTCGATCCTTATCAGAATAAGTAATTGTGTGTTGTGAAACATATGTTGTGGGTAGCCGTAAGGCGTGAATCCTAGATTATGGAATTGATTACGAAATGTGGCTTTTTGGCGTATATATGCATTGTTTAAATTGATTAAAAGTGCATGATGATTTTGATTGAGCTCGTTGTCGTTGGCACGATGTTTTTAATAATGCATGAGAACATATTGTGAATATGTGTGCATTGCTTGATAATATGGTGATGACATTGAATTATGAATGCATATTGTTTGTATGTGATATTATGAAGAATGCATGGGAACATATTGTGAATATGTGTGCATTGCTTGATGAATATGATGTTATTGAATATGAATATGTTATGTGTGCAATCATGTTATAACTCTTGAGTGATGAATTATTTGAATGCATGGGATTAAGATGCGGGAGCGGTCTTAAGTGCATTTGTTGGTTGATTGCATATGCATCATTTAGTCAAGAGGCAATGTTTGCTAGTTTCATGGAGACTAGTGACTTGTCCCAAACCTAGAAGGGTGGGTTTGAAAGCTTAGGGAACGGGCTTTTGTTGTTATCGGTCTAGAAGGGTGGACCCGGTTTAAGTGTAAAAACCGAAAAATGATAACAAGTGTTGGTACCGCATGGCATGAGTTGCATTGAGTCATGATTAATGTGTATTGTTGTATGAAAGTATACTCATATGTGAAGTATTGAATTGACAATTATGGATGTATGCATGATGAAATGTGCTTGGTGATTATCCATGTTTGTTTATACATATGTTGTGATGTATATCATGATTGGAATGAATTATGGTGAGAAAACGTGGAATATATGTATTTTGTACTTGTGTAAGTATATATAATTATATGCATTGATTATTATGATAATATTTCTCACACTTCTACTATTTTATAATGCTCTATGAGGCATTGCAGATTAGCTTGTTGGAGGTCTTTTGTGAAGTATAACTTCATTCTTTTGGTCGGTTATGCTCTGATATGTAGCACCGAGTAGTTAGGATTGTATAGTATTCTTTTGGGATACATTTTGTATATGTATCTGATGGCAAATGTTTATGTAAACATGAATGATGTTATGAAACAAACTGAATGATATGTATTTATATGATTACATGTTTTAAGTGATTCAATGTTTAGATTTTCCGCTTTAATTCTAAATATTGAGAAGTGGGTGTATGGACTAAGTTCCTCTATTGAACTACCCCATTATTACATGTCTTTTATAGAGCAGGTGTTGTATGTTATTTTGGTGAATTATGTGGCATACTTCTTTTATACCATGTTTCAAATTTACTCTGATGAAATTTTATTATGTGCTTATGTGATTTATTTGTTTATTTTGGGGTATAGAAGGGGGTGTTACAATGACCAATTTTGTACTGACTGTTCTTGAGTAAATCCATCTACTTTATGTGTGTTTGCACTGTTGACTGCCATAGAGGATGTTCGCTTGCATATCAAAAGTGTTTGTTGTTGTCTGCTCTCAAACATTTTTCTTTTGGACTTGGTTTTGAAAGTTGACATTGTGATGTCAAAACTGCTGCTATTATATGACTTTTTGATTAAGGTGTTATTGCAAACCTTTTAACCATCTTAGGCTTGTGTCACACCCTAATTTTTGACCTTAAGATTCCACCTCCCTGTTTTATTTTTTTTCTTTCTTTCTTGCGTGTTTTACTCTACTTATGTATACATGTTTATTGTGACTAACAAGTGTAGGCAGATACGGTAATTTCAAGTGTATATTCTCAGACAGTACCTCAAGACGTAACTAGTTGGTTCTGGTTCAGATTTGGTTATAGGATTTTCTATTTTTGGGTCCTTTTTCCCTCGATATCTCTCAAAGGTCTGTACTCCTAAAGGGAATCAAGGTCTCATCAAGAGGAATGCCTAAGACTTTCACAGATCAAGGCAATTATCGGGCCATTGGGATCTCAAATTCACGAAAGTGGTGTATTTGCATTACTGCATGTTTCAAATTGCGAGATAAACTCTACATTAGGAATTTGATTTACTCAGCCTCACGCGGCTATGCTTACGGATTGAGAGTGATCATTTGGAGCTCTACGAATGCGACTATCAGGCTCCCCCATTTCAAAGCATATTAAGTTTGTATTTCTTTTGTTGGCTCATAAATATTTGGGTTTTGATACACAAACTAATACAATGCTACAAGTTCAAGAAAGCTGCAGCGTATACAAATCAACATTTTGTATGAATTAAAATCATCATCTTTGGATGCAAACCACAAGATAAAAAAAGAGACGGTTGGAACAAGAAACCACACGAAATGCACAAAAGCACAATACGTTGAAACTTGCAATTCCTTGGATATAACTGAGGTTTTAAAATACCAAACATTCGGCATTGGCATCAAGGTTTCTTTACAAGTGATACTACATTAAAGAGAGAAGGCACAACCTCTTTTTGTCTTCACTAAAGATAATTAACGGGTTTTTAACTACAATATTGAAGATGAGCCACTATGTGGTTGAACCACTCTAAAGTGTTAGAACACAGTCCTACTTTGAGACACTACTAACGCCACCAGTAAAATGCGCAAAATCCTTCGAACCTCCTTTCAATGCATAACAACCGACAACTTCTTAGCTTCTAGCGACACCCCGAAAGAAGAACAACAAACAACAATATCAGCATATCAGCAAACAGCAGTAACAAGTATTTCAGCATTCGCAGCTGCAAGCAACCGCTGCAGGTTTCTCCACACCATTTGCGAACACCATCGACAGCAAGCACTTGTCAGTAGCAGCAGAATGTCAGCTGCTAGTATTTTTCGCCACATCGGCAAGCACTTCAACACCAACATTATAAACTGCAAAATAGAAGAAATAAGTGAAGTGATTAGATTATGAACATGAGTGGTTCAAAGGCAATCAAACTAATACGGAAATAAGGATCACAATAGACCCAACTAGACATGTTACCATGGTTCTGCATCACTGCCTTCTGCACCACCTTTGCCTGAAAAGCATGACCCAAAGGCAACATAGCAATTTGTTCGGTTTGCCGCTAGAAAAGCCTCTTTATTGATCAAGATGTACCACGAAGAAGACAATGTCGTCATGGGCTGATCTTCCTGCATCGATTACCAGCATTCTGAAGCCAGAGCATAGGAGCATCCTTTCCGTTAGCTTGAACACACGCGATACCTCACATCCAGTTCTGCAACAGAGAAGAAGAGGCATCAGGATAATGCATTTATTACCGGTTTTTGAATTAGAGCCAACCACAACCGTCTTTCCGGATCCGGATGTCCCTGCCCAGCGGCTTCTTTTGCAACCATTTATAAGTGAGACTCGCGAGCTTCAATGACGGGATAGCCACCTTTTTCCTGCATCAAAAGTAACTACAATATATGAAGATGAAACGACATCAATGTAACATCATCCGGCTGGAAGATAGACACAGTTTGATTACCTGTTGAAAGGAGCATCAATATTTCCAAGGTCATTGGTATGCTGTTAGCGGAAGCTTACTTAATCTATAAAGGAGACCAAAGAGTCATTTATTTAAAACCATTGTGAGTTAGATTACACAAAAGCTTAATAGAATTGAGCCAAACCAAAGCTCAAAGGAGTTCGTACCGCGCAGCCAACTTCAAGTTAGCTCAGTCCAAGTTTCCTTTCCAACGAGACGAGTCCGAACATTTGGCCATGCTTCAAAATTACCGTGTCTGTTCATCAGTGCTGCATAATTTGATCCATGATAAAACCTACACAACAGGACAAAAGGAAATGAGAGATTTTCTGATACAAAACTCACATTCACACAAACAGGAGGCAGTAAAAAGCAAAGAAATTGAATCACTTCCACACACAGTTTTGTAATACGCATTGCAGCTGATTGAAATTCAATTAGCATACATCACAAATACAAATAAGAACAACACGAACAGAACTTCAATAGAATTACAAAGAAGAAGGTTCGTATACCTCATAAGTTTTGCCGGTTTCGCCGAAGAAAGAACTTTGTACCTCATGAAGGCTTTAAGGTCGAGTATTTCCCAACTTTCTCTTATTCTGTTGAAGGTGCGTGAATCCCCTGCATAAGTGAGACAAGAAATCAAAATAGAGCCACAACCGTAAATCTAGCAGCAGCTTTGCATCAGATACCGCAGCTTTCTTCCAGACCTGTCAAACCAAAGAAGAGAAGTTTACTAGTCAATTAGAGCAGCATACAACCATATTCATGTTGAACTTGAAGAAGAAAACTCAAGCAAGGTCATTACCAAACCAAAGGCATCACTAGTTCCTCATGGACGGTTGTTCCGGTAAGATCTTTTGAAGTTGAGATGAACGGTGATGAGGTTGCTACGGTTTCCAATTTACTTTAGCAAATACCGAGTACCGACGGAAACAATGTGAAGACTTCATCAATCTACACATAAAGAGAAGGCAGTTAGAGTATTTGTAACTCAAATTCATGAGTCTTTTAGAATGTTGCTTTGGAAATACCTTATCAGGCTAGATAAGTTGTTTGAGAGACCATTGGCAGTAACTGGCTTCCCAAAACGTACTTCAGAAAAGCAAGCTTCTTTCCCCATTTAGCTCAACACAAAACCTGGAAGAGAAACATAAAATCCACATCAGCAAACCGTTTGACAAGGCAATCATCCGATATGATCAGCTAAAAAGGAATGGTTATTGAATCATATAAGGCAGATTTCAAATCATAACCAGTACAATCAACAATTTCAAACCAAATTGGAAACAAACTAAATGCATGAATCAACATTCATAACGATAATAAGTTATCAAGATCATATTTCTAAAACAATATCATAACATGTCTATCTCAAAAGGAAAGCATCCAAAGAATTTCAATGGGAATCAAAGCAAATCCAAAACATGGTTGAAACGAAAAAGGAAACATGTTCAATGAATCGACTCAAATGGAAGTAATTTGAAATAACATCAGACAAGATCAGAACCAGAGCATTCAATCCAAATCAAGTTTCGATCCCTCTTGAGCCTATAAAACAGAGGTAACAGGCAGCAAAGAAAACCCGTCGAACATACACACGAAATCAGACGAACAAATCACGATATACAAATTTATAGAAATCCCCAATTTCAAAAAAAAAACCTAAATATAGAAGAGAAACTTATCTTTCTTAACCCCCACAAATCACCATTGCCGTCAAACTGCGAACCCTCGTAAATCATCGCCATCACCCTTGCCGCGAATCCCTCACCGACCAAACCATCGCCAGAAGCCTTCCGCAAGTTCATCTCCAGAAATCGCCCTTTCCATCTCCAACCACCACACCCGCGAAAAACCCCCTTAAATCGTGAGATGTTGTTTTTTAATACTTAACACTTTGTTGTTGTTTGCTCTGTGTAGCGAATCGGGAGATGAAGAACAGGCCGCGTGAAAGAAATCGAAGAGGGAGAGGATAAGAGCACGAATCGGTCTGACGAAGGGAGGTGAATTAGGAGAGGAAGCCGAGCGAGCAATGGATTTAGGATCTAGGGTTTTCTTCATTCATCCGTTTCTACGTTTTGATTTCTCTGTTGTTTGGTATTGTTGTAACTCATATGCACACACACATGATCTCACACCCCTCACTAGCCATTGAATAACCCTCTGTTAACCTAGTCATTAACCCCTTTTTCTTCTATTAAACCGCTAATCTCTTTTTAATTAAACCTAATCACCACTCTTTTAAATTAATTAATTAACTAATGATCTTTTCTCTAATCAGTTTTTTATATAAAAAAAAATAATAACTAAAACCTTTTTTAACCATTTTAATTAATCACTATATTTAAAACTTTATTTTATTTAAAATAATTTGGTAACCTTTTATTAGATAATGATATATTAATTTATAAAATAATATAAAACCTATCTTCATAATTTATCTAGACAACTTTTTTTTTAAAAATCAAAACAATTCCTCTTTAAAATTTACCTTTGTAGATTCTTTTTTAACCAGATTAATAACTAAAGTTTAATCTCACTAAAATAATCCAATTTCCTCTTAAAATCAACCTAACTAAAAACAGCTTCTCGTCTAAAAAAACAAAAGCAATCCGCTTAAAATCAATCAACATCATAAATCCAATTCAATCGTGCACCTTACACATTCACAATTCACTCACCTGCGCCTTAGCGCTTTCATGTGTGTGTATGGCTTTACTCTCTACAATTTATCTTCCGCAATTTTTATTTGTCGCATTTATCTTTATTGCATCACATCGCATTCCGTCCAAAGGAAAAACCTACACATGATTCAACAATTGTGTGTAGTGCACATCATTTGCATCATTTCCCCCTTCGATCCTTGATCCCATTCAAGTTGATCAATTAAGATAGATCCTACCCCATAGGAAGGACCGTTTTCCTTTACAACATAGAAACAAACAATACAACTCAATCAAATATTCAAACACAATAGAGAAATAGATGTTAATCATCTTAAGCGAGATAGAATCTCCACCCCACAACAATACAATCAATACCGTAGGAACTTTGCCTTAAGAGAGATAGAGGCGTACGCCGTCGATCAATATCCAAGTACTTGAGCCCTTGTCTTAAGACGGTGCAAAGGCCATTTTCCTACAATTTGTGGCAGTTAAATCTCCCTTAAAATGATAACTCGTCTTTTCTCCTAAAATCAATCAACCAACTACCCTAAACCCGTAGGAACTTTGACCACAGTCAAAGAACTCCTCAAACCCTTTAGGGGAACTACAGATACTCTGATTCCACTCCCATAAGGATATGTAGGCACAAGATGCGATATCTTATCGAGTATACTTAGAAATAAACCCCTAGGTCTTTTATACCTTAAGCAGATAAACACTTAGCAATAAACAACATAAAACAAGAGGTTCCTGTAGAGTATTACAGAAACTTAGGATGCTACCACCTTCCCTAAGTTTAACCAACCCCCGAACCTAAACTCTCTAAACCTTGCATTGCATTGCATTGTGGGAATTTCGATTTTTATCCCTTCCTTTGGACAAATCAAAGACCGGTTGCAAATGAATAAGATTCAAACTAATCAATAGTTTGCTATCCAAATTTCACCGCGACAGCTTGCTATGTGGTTGATCTCATGACTATTGTGAACTAGCCTGTAAGCTCCTGTTTAGAGCAAGTTGTTTAGGATTGTTACTACTTCTGCTCAGTTTTACTCATAATCATTTTGCTGACATTATTGTGACTATCATGCTATGTGTGCAAATTGTCTTGGATGTGCCTGCTGTTATGCATATAACCACTTGCCTTGTATGTGCCTTTGCCTTATGTTTGATTATGAAAGGAAGTCTGTTGGCCCTTAAATGCATCACTCCTCTAAAACCTGTCTTATGAAATGGTTTAGTTTTCAACTGCCCTGTCTGTTTTCTTTGAGAATTAGAAACTCTTGTTACCAACATTTCTGACTTGCATGGTTGTTGATGTTTTAGCCTGGTGTTTAGTTTTACTCAATTGTTACATAATTGCTAGTTGATATGAGCATGTCTTGGAATTGCACCAACTGTTTGAGCATTAAGAAGTTTGTTTTCTTGCAACTGTTGTGGTTGGTTTTGGTTTTGAATGTTAAGATGTTCTTTTTTTTTTTTGTAAACATTGTTGCTGGTTGCTGTTGATTCAAGTTATAATGTTTAAGTTTTAGTATGCATTTGAGAACCTTGTTGGTTTGAGCTTAACATTGATGGCATGACATGAGCAGTTTGTGGAGGGGTCTGTACAACCTTTTTGTTTTAGGGATCTAGAAATAAAATGCATTGCCTTGTGTATCTACTGTTTTAGGGATCTAGAAATGCATTGCCTTGCAAAACCTTGTTGGTGTGCTTTTCTGTTCAAGTTCTATTTCAAGACCTATTTCTTCCTTAGTTCACAACTGTTGCAGGTTTATTCTATGCATGCCATGTGTTTGTCACAGTTTGATCTGAACCACATAAATATCTGTTTTCAATTCATACACTTTGCAATTCACACACCACTTTCAATTCCAACACAAATTTAAAGCATTTTCCTGTTCAGATCTTGCATATACTATGTTTTTGATGTGTGCACACCTTCATACTGGTACAAACTTGTTTGCATTAAACTAGCATTTCCAAAACGCATTTCCAAACCCTCATTTGCATGTTCTATCGAATTTTATTTTGTGAGCTTTGTTTGGAATTTTGATTGGTACCATCGTGATCCTTAGGAAATTTCAAATGATTTAGACTTTTATTTTGTGATAATTGGTGGAGTTTTGATGGAGTTTGGATTGGAAATGTATTTGGATAGTTTGCTTTGTTTTTCTACCCAGTTACACACTTGTTTAAGTATTTGTATTTATGGGGTGGTCTAATACACGGATGTATCGCCATCCCTGTGGTTAAACCCTTGCCCTTAAGTCACCTTGCATTGCCTTGAACCTCTGTTCGATCCCCAGCGGGGGCCCTTTTTTATGGTTTTTTTCTCATTTATTTTCATGGTTTGATATTTTCACTCTCCTTCCCATCAGTGTTCACATGTATGGAGCTGGCTGGGATGGTTAAATTTTGAACCTACAGCCATGAGGTCCAAGGATCAAATCTTGGTGGAGCCCCTTCCTTTAATTTTTAGCACTTGTTTTCTTTTTATTTTAATTATTTCTTGTTTTATTTATTTTTAAAGGATAGTTTTAAATATAAAAATTCCAAAAAATCATTTTCTTTTATTTTAATGTGTTATTTTATTCTCCATCCCTTTTTTATTTTATTTTATTTTCCATTTTTATTTTATCATTTTATTTTGAATTCATCAATTCTATTTTCTTCTTTTTATTTCACTTGTGAGTGAGTTATCTAGTGTTTACTTGGCCTTGTGCCATGATCCCCCTAGGATTCCTAGTCCCTCCGTTTAGGGTGGGAGTAGGAGAGACATTAGGTGTTCAATCCTATGCATGATAACATTAGGATAGTTTCATCCCCTTTCATCCCGACTTTAGGAGCATTGTGCATGACAACTTTAGGTTTGAGTTTAGTCCCCCTTTAGTGTCCCTTCTCTTCTCATCTCAAAACAATCATAAAACACTTAATAAAGGTTAACGATTATTGTGCGTTACGAGCCTTAAGCACTTAGGAAAGGATTGTTGAGGAGTTTCTCTTCAATGGCTTGAATGTTTAGTATAGCACCCTTTGGGTGATATGCGATGCATTCACTTCTAAGTCATAGTCTCTAGTGCGATATGAATTACAAACCGTTCAAAAAAACACAAAAACAAATCATTCAAACTTCTTTTTGGCCTTTGGGGCCTTTAATCTTGGAAAATCATTTTCATAAGGATAGTTTTGTTAACTCTTGGTTCTATCGCAAACGGTAACGCCTAAGTCTCCAATGGTCGAGCTGCATACACCAAACTGCTAGAACTAATTGTTAACCCTACTCGGGTAAAACAGTTGAAGAAATTTGTGTTCCCTTTTAGCCCGAACTACATTTGCTTTGATCTTTCATACCATATGAAAGTACGTAGGCACAAGACGTGATGTCTTGGCGAGCAACCTTCCCCCCTTTTTTCACCCGTAGTTAGCCAAAATACGTTGACTCTGACTTCTCGTTTCAAATGAGATACGTAGGCACAAAGCGCCGTTGCTTTGCCGAGTCACCTTCTTTTTCTTTTGGCCTCAAGCCTATAGCTAGATAGTTTTAATCACCCTTTTAGATAGACAACAAGCGTGGATTCCGTCGAGTACGACAGACGTGAGGGGTGCTAATACATTCCACTTGCGTAACCGACTCCTGAACCCAAGATTTGGTTGCGATGACCGATCTTACCTCTTTCCGTTAGGTTTTCTCTGAGCGTTTCCTTTCCCTCTCTTGGGATAAATAACACACGGTGGCGACTCTTCTATCATTGTCGGCTTCGATTTTCGCAATAGCGACAGTCTCACGTTAATTATTTAAGGTAACGGAGGTGATTTTCGGATCGATGAGAATGGTGTGATGAGGTTCCTAGATAGAGTATGTGTTCCCGATGTGCCAGAAATCAAGAAGAGCATTCTTGAAGAAGGTCATAGAAGCGGGTTGAGTATTTATCCTGGTGCCACAAAGATGTATCAAGACTTGAAGAAGTTGTTTTGGTGGCCTAGTATGAAGAAGGAAATTACGGAAGTTGTGTATGCTTGTTTGACTTGTCAAAAGTCGAAGATTGAACATCAGAGACCGTTTGGTATGATGCAACCGTTGAGTATTCCAGAATGGAAATGGGATAGCATTTCTATGGATTTTGTGACAAGTTTACCGAGGACGTTAAAGGGATATGATTCGATTTGGGTAATTATTGATAGATTGACTAAATCGGCTCAGTTTGTACCGATGAGGGTCAATTATTCATTGCAGAAGCTTGGTGAATTGTATATTGAGCAGATTGTGAAGTTGCATGGTGTTCCGTCGAGTATTGTGTCTGATAGAGATTTGAGATTTACATCGAGGTTTTGGAAGAGTTTGCAGACAGCTTTGGGTACTAAGTTGAGGCTGAGTTTTGCCTATCATCCGTAGACGGATGGACAGACAGAAAGAACTATCCAGTCTTTAGAAGATTTGTTGAGAGCTTGTGTTTTGGATCAAGGTGGATCGGGGGATAGTTATTTGTCGTTGGTTGAGTTTACCTACAATAACAGTTACCATTCTAGTATCGGAATGGCACCGTATGAGGCTTTGTATGGTAGGAGGTGTAGCACTTCGTTGTGCTGGTATGAATCAGGCGAGAGTGTTGTGCTCGGACCTGAAATTGTGCAAGAGACGACTGAAAAGATCAAGATGATCCGTGAAAAGATGAAAGCGTCGCAGAATCGTCAGAAGAGTTATCATGATAAGAGGAGGAAAGCACTTGAATTCCAAGAGGGAGATCATGTGTTTCTAAGAGTTACGTCGGTAACTGGTGTAACACCCCAAATCTAAACTTGCGGATAACAGGAAAAACAACAATTCATATAGCAAACAAAGCGCAGCAGCGCAAACATTGACTGCATGGCGGTCGTCATGAGCCTGTGACGGTCGTCACACGGACAAAATTCCTCATATCAGAGATGTTACACTTCAACCTGACAGACAACAATCATTATGCAACAACTTGCAAATATCATACGTAGCACGAAATTGGATGAACAATCACCAATGTATTACTTAACCATTTAATCATAAAATAACTCGTCATTACTTCCGGTGGAAGTTCGATAAAGTATACAGCATGTTCTCTTAAAACAATTTAATAAAAACATCGTAACAAGTTCAATCAACAATAACATCGACTAAAATAATAACAGCAATCGTCCATCCCCTCAAGAGTGCTACGTATCAGAGCGACCAACGACACCTTAACGGGAACTACGCTCTATTCCTGACTACCTGTAAATTACCACCAAAGGAGGTAACATACAACGGAAAAGGGTGAGATATCAATAATATAACATAAAGCATGATAGAAAACATGTCGGAAACTCATCACAGCATTATAGGTTTCGAAATCATAAACATCATCGACAACAACTGCGAGTCATCCATATCTCACATAAACAACATTAACATACAACTAGCGTAATTATGCGACTTCATGCGACTCAACTGTGCACATCCATGTGGTACCATTTAGGAGCCAACACTCCAAAACTCGGGACAGGGCCAACACCCCGAACCCATCTAGGAGCCAACACTCCAAATAACACCAATACAGGCACAACCGTCGCCAATCCAGGCCAAATGCTATGCCATGAAATGCATCTATTATGGACTACAACACAACCGTAGCAACCATATAAAAAGGCATTACGCCTACAACCAGAATGTCCATAACAGAGCATCATAACATCATACCACTCATACAACCATCACTTTCTACCCGTTCACATACGGGAACAATAACAACATAATTTCAACATTTACGACTGTTCATGTAAAGGAACATTACAACATCGTACCAACAAATAGGAACTCAAAGTGTTCATACAAAACGGCTATTCCTATACAGGTATAACATCAACATCAGTTCAACAATTAAGGATTCAGCATCGTATCGTAATAACAACATTACGACATTTTCTTACATTATTAATTACAAATCAATCACAACCAGGTAACTGTCCTTTTTGGCCCATTAGGGAAAACCATTAGAGCGTTGTACGAATAACCGTATAGCATATTCGTTCTACGTATTTGCCCATAAGGAAAACCTTAGAGCATCGCACTAATAACTACATAACGCATTCATTCCTACATAGAAATCTTGTCCCATTAGGGAACCCTTTTCCTTAAAATTTATCGATTAATGAAAACTATACTTATGACTCGATTCCCCACATGAATTCGATCATACCCACAATTATAGAATTGAACCCCACCCTTACCTTAGAATTGAGGTCAATTCCACGCTCTCCGGTTCCGCTTTACGGTGACTTTTCTGCAGAAATCCTCCAAATTTGCCGGTGGTTGATTCTTTGCTCTCAACTTTCCTCAATGCGTAACTTCTCTTTTCAGTCTTTCTTTTCCCCAAATGGTGTAATTGAGGGTAAAAGAGTCTACGAGAATGTATTTTTTCTACTCACTCTCAGCCACGTCCAAATTTTGCATTTAATTGAATTTCGTTACTATGACGGTCGTGGCAAGTCCATGACGAGCGTCACGGTCGTGACGGTCGTGGCAAGTCCATGACGATCGTCATATCAGAAAAATTCAATTTTTTTCTACATAGAACGTCTCTTTAGCTTTCCAACGCTTCGAACGGGGGTCAAATCCGACTTACGGATCAAGAGATATGATTTTTCGAAGTTTCCTAAAACCGCTACGGAATTTCACTTTTTCCCGACAATTCGACCGATTCAATTCCTTCCTTCGATCCAAACACATACTTAATTACGACTATGATGCAACGAGACATAGCAAAGTCATAATTGAATTTAATCAAAATAAAACGGGCGTTACAACTCTCTCCTACTTACAAGAATTTCGTCCTCGAAATTACCTTAATCAAACAGCTCGGGATAAGACTCCTGCATCTTGCTCTCTAGTTCCCACGTCAAGCTTTCACCAGTAGCTCCCAACCAGACCACTTTCACCAAAGCAATCTCCTTACCTCGTAACGTCTTCACCTCCCGATCATCAATTTTCACAGGCTTCGTCTCCACAGTAAGATTCTCACGTACTTGCACATCGTCTATGGGAATGACATGCGACGGATCTGAAATATACTTGCGGAGCTGTGACACATGAAATACATCGTGTAGATTCAACAAATTTGGCGGCAACGCCACTCGATATGCCACCTTTCCAACTCTGTCCAATATCTGATACGGACCAATGAAACGAGGATTAAGCTTCTTAGATTTCAAAGCTCTACCAACACCGGTCACAGGCATGACTCTCAAAAATACATGATCTCTAGCTTCAAATTCTAAATCCCTCCTGCGCTTATCGTGATAACTTTTCTGCCTACTCTGTGAAGCTTTCATCTTTTCTCGAACTAACTTCACCTTCTCGGTAGTCTCTTGAACAATCTCCGGTCCAAGTACCACACTCTCTCCCGATTCATACCAACACAACGGAGTCCTACACCGCCGACCATACAAAGCTTCGAATGGTGCCATTCCGATACTAGAGTGATAACTGTTATTATAAGTAAACTCTATCAATGGAAGGTATGTATCCCACGAACCACCTTCCTCAAGTATACATGCTCTCAGCAAATCTTCTAAAGACTGAATAGTCCGTTCAGTCTGACCATCTGTTTGAGGATGGTATGCTGAACACAACCTCAACTTAGAACCCAAAGCCTCTTGCAGACTCTTCCAAAACTCAGAAGTAAACCGCGGATCTCTATCCGACACAATACACAACGGAACACCATGCAACTTAACAACCACTCTAACATAAATCTCTGCCAACTTCGATACTGGGAAAGTGATGTTAATAGGAATAAAGTGAGCTAACTTTGTAAGCCTATCAACAATCACCCAAATAGAATCACATCCTCTCAAAGTGTTCGGCAAACCCATTACAAAGTCCATTGAAATGTTGTCCCATTTCCATTCTGGAATTTCTAACAGTTGCATCAACCCAGCAGGTTTCTGATGCTCAACTTTTGACTTCTGACAAGTCAAACATGCATACACAAAACGTGCTACATCACGCTTCATACCAGGCCACCAAAACAGATTCTTCAAATCATTATACATTTTCGTCGCTCCTGGATGAATACTCAAATTACTTCTGTGACTCTCTTCCAGAATTGCTTTCTTCATATCTGCATTATTAAGAATGCAAATACGACCACGAAATCTCAACACTCCTTGCGCATCCAACTGATAATCATTATCTTCCGCATGATCTACTCCAGGCATTAAATCCACCAACTCCACATCTAATTTCTGAGCTTCTCTAATGTTGTCCAGAAAATCATTATTAATCTTTAACATGCCCAACTTTACACTCTTCGGTGTTACTTCACAAACTAAACTCAGATCTCTGAATTGCTCAATCAACTCTAATTCTTTAGCCATCATTACTGACATATGCAAAGTCTTGCGGCTTAAGGCATCAGCTACAACATTAGCTTTTCTCGGATGGTAATGTAACCCAAAATCATAATCCTTTAACAACTCTAGCCACCTTCGTTGCCTTATGTTCAGCTCTTTTTGGTCAAACAAGTATTTCAAACTCTTATGGTCGCTGAACACTTCGAATCTCGAGCCATACAGATAATGTCTCCAAATCTTCAGCACAAAAACAACGGAAGCAAGTTCTAAATCGTGCGTGGGATAATTCTTCTCATGGATTTTCACCTGTCTTGAGGCATACGCAACTACTTTATTATTCTGCATGAGTACTCCTCCTAAACCAAACTTAGAAGCATCACAGTATACAACAAACGGTTCTTTTGCGTTAAGCAAGATCAACACCGGAGCAGACGTCAACCTTTTCTTTAGCTCCGTAAAACCTGCTTCGCATTGAGCATCCCATACAAAAGTCTTCCCTTTACAAGTCAACTTATTTAACGGAAGGGCCAACTTAAAAAAACCTTCAATAAATCTTCTATAATAACCAGCAAGTCCCAAAAAGCTTCTAATCTCCGTTGTCGACTTCAGAGTTTCCCATTTCAACACGGCATCAACCTTAGATGGATCTACGGCAATTCCATCACCTGATATAACATGACCCAGAAAGCTAACTTCCTCCAACCAAAAGTCACGTTTCAACAGTTTCGCAAACAACTTCCTTTCTTTCAACACTTGCAGCACTAATCTCAAGTGCTCAACATGCTCCTCCTTCGACTTCGAATAAATTAGGATATCATCAATGAATACTACCACGAACCGATCCAAATACTCATGGAAGATACGGTTCATGTATTCCATGAAAACTCCCGGCGCATTAGTAACGCCAAAAAGCATTACCGTAAACTCATAGTGTCCATACCTGGTTCTGAACGCAGTTTTCTGAACATCGTCATCTTTTACCTTAATCTGGTGATACTCCGACCTCAAATCAATTTTACTAAACACTCACGCTCCAACCAATTGATCCATCAAGTCATCAATTCTCGGAAGCGGGTATTTGTTCTTAATCGTAACTTTGTTCAGTTGCCGGTAGTCAATACACAACCTCATACTGCCATCCTTCTTCTTCACTAACAATACCGGAGCTCCCCACAGTGATACACTTGGTCTAACGAACTTCTTCTCAAGTAAGTCTTCCAACTGTTTCTTCAACTCTGCCAATTCAGATGCAGACATCCTGTACGGTGCCATAGACACATGTCTGGTACCGGGTACAAGATCAATAGAAAATTCAATTTTCCGTTCCGGAGGAATTTCATCTGGAAACACCTCTGGGAAATCACAAACAACTTCCAATTCATCGATTATCGCTTGATTCTCAATGGATAATGATGCCACCAACGCAAACACCTGAGCATCTTCTAGCAATATCTGGTTCAGCTGTTTGGTAGTTACCCAACGCGCTCCCTCCTCCTCAGGAGTAGAGAATCTCACCGACTTATCAAAGCAATTAATATGAATGCGGTTATACTCTAACCAGTTCATACCCAAAATTATGTCTATCCCACTTAGTGGCAAACAGACTAAGTCAACCAGGAAATCTCTATCAAACATCGACAGAGGACATTTCAAACACACAAGAGACGTAGTTACCGATCCCTTAGCTGGGGTCTCAACTACCATCTCTCCACTCATGTGTGACAACATAAGACCCAAACGTTCAACACAATCTGCAGCAATAAAGCAATGAGACGCACCAGTGTCAATAATAGCAAGTAAAGGACTACCATTAATGAAACAAGTACCTTCAATCAATTTGTCATCACTGGATGTCTGAGTCCCAGATAGCGCGAACACTCTTCTGCCATTCTGTTCCTTCTTAGGCTTCTGACACTTGTCTCGCAGGTGTCCCTCTTCACCGCAGTTGAAACAAACCATTCCTTTGCGTTTGCACTCAGCAACAGCGTGTCCCAACTCTCCGCAACAGTAACATTTCAATGATCCAGAATTACATACATTACTATTGTGACCTGGCTTTCCACACTTATAGCAAACAATACCAGCAGGAGCATCTCCCCTACTAGCTTTCCGGCCGTCAGCTACTTTCTGTTTCCCTTTTCCAGCTGGAGGATCATAAGGCTTACCACGACTCTGCTATGATTTGCCTCTCCTCTCACTCACCAACTTGTAATGAGCATTGCTATCCTCTTCATAAATCCTACAACTTTCAACCAATGAATCAAAGACACGGATCTTCTGATACCCGATTGCTTTCTTGATTTCAGACTTCAATCTGTTCTCAAACTTGATACATTTAGAGAACTCAGTAGTCTCTGCACTGTAGTGCGGGTAAAACTTATCCAACTCCTTGAACTTCGCCGCATACTCAGTAACAGATCTGTCTCCTTGCTTCAGTTCAAGAAATTCAATCTCTTTCTTACCACAGACATCTTTCGGGTAATACTTCTTCAGAAATTCCCTACGGAATACAGTCCAAGTAACTTCTTCACCTGCAGCTTCCAACACTGGACGGGTCTCTAGCCACCAGTCATCAGCTTCGACTGCTAGCATATGAGTCCCATAATGGACCTTCTGTGCTGGAGTACAATCCATCACACGAAAGATTCGCTCCATTTCCTTTAACCACTCCAATGCACCATCAGGATCATGCTTACCCTTGAAGGTAGGCGGATTCTCCTGTTGAAACATTGCCAAACTGCGAGACCCAGCATCTCCAGCAGGATTCGGCTGATGTTCCATAGCATTAGCTAAAGCTTGCAGAGCAGCAGCAATTGCAGCATCATTCCTCCCAGCCATTTCACTCAAGCTGCAACAACCAACAGTCAGATTTCATAATTAACGAGACTCTACTGTTAGGCACGACGACTGACTCGACGACACTAGAAAACTTGGCCGGACGGACCGTCCTGCTCTGATACCACTAATGTAACACCCCAAATCTAAACTTGCGGATAACAGGAAAAACAACAATTCATATAGCAAACAAAGCGCAGCAGCGCAAACATTGACTGCATGACGGTCGTCATGAGCCTGTGACAGTTGTCACACAGACAAAATTCCTCATATCAGAGATGTTACACTTCAACCTGACAGACAACAATCATTATGCAACAACTTGCAAATATCATACGTAGCACGAAATTGGATGAACAATCACCAATGTATTACTTAACCATTTAATCATAAAACAACTCGTCATTACTTCCTGCGGAAGTTCGATAAAGTATACAATATGTTGTCTTAAAACAATTTAATAAAAACATCGTAACAAGTTCAATCAACAATAACATCGACTAAAATAATAACAGCAATCGTCCATCCCCCCAAGAGTGCTACGTATCAGAGGAGGTAACATACAACGGAAAAGAGTGAGATATCAATAATATAACATAAAGCATGATAGAAAACATGCCGGAAACTCATCACAACATTATAGGTTTCAAAATCATAAACATCATCGACAACAACTGCGAGTAATCCATATCTCACATAAACAACATTAACATACAACTAGGGTAATTATGCGACTTCATGCGACTCAACAATGCGACTCAACTGTGCACATGCATGTGGTACCATTTAGGAGCCAACACTCTAAAACTCTGGATAGGAGCCAACACCCCAAACCCATCTAGGAGCCAACACTCCAAAACTCGGGACAGGGCCAACACCCCGAACCCATCTAGGAGCCAACACTCCAAATGACGCCAATACAGGCACAACCGTCGCCAATCCAGGCCAAATGCTATGCCATGAAATGCATCTATTATGGACTACAACACAACCGTAGCAACCATATAACAAGGCATTACGCCTACAACCAGAATGTCCATAACAGAGCATCATAACATCATACCACTCATACAACCATCACTTTCTACCCGTTCACATACGGGAACAATAACAACATAATTTCAACATTTACGACTGTTCATGTAAAGGAACATTACAACATCGTACCAACAAATAGGAACTCAAATTGTTCATACAAAATGGCTATTCCTATACAGGTATAACATCAACATCAGTTCAACAATTAAGGATTCAGCATCTTATCGTAATAACAACATTATGGCACTTTCTTACATAATTAATTACAAATCAATCACAACCAGGTAACTGTCCTTTTTGGCCCATTAGGGAAAACCATTAGAGCGTTGTACGAATAACTGTATAGCATATTCGTTCTACGTATTTGCCCATAAGGAAAACCTTAGAGCATCGCACTAATAACTACATAACACATTTATTCCTACATAGAAATCTTGTCCCATTAGGGAACCCTTTTCCTTAACATTTATCGATTAATGAAAACTATACCTATGACTCGATTCTCCACATGAATTCGATTATACCCATAGTTATAGAATTGAACCCTACCCTTACCTTAGAATTGAGGTCAATTCCACGCTCTCCGGTTCCGCTTTACGGTGACTTTTCTGCAAAAATCCTCCAAATTTGCCGGTGGTTGATTCTTTGCTCTCAACTTTCCTCAATGCGTAACTTCTCTTTTCAGTCTTTCTTTTCCCCAAATGGTGTAATTGAGGGTAAAAGAGTCTATGAGAATGTATTTTTGCTACTCACTCTCAGCCACGTCCAAATTCTGCATTTAATTGAATTTCGTTACTATGACGGTCGTGGCAAGTCCGTGACGAGCGTCACGGTCGTGACGGTCGTGGCAAGTCCATGACGATCATCATATCAGAAAAATTCAATTGTTTTCTAGATAGAACATCTCTTTAGCTTTCCAACGCTTTGAACAGGGGTCAAATCCGACTTACGGATCAAGAGATATGATTTTTCAAAGTTTCCTAAAACCGCTACGGAATTTTACACTTTTTCCCGACAATTCGACCGATTCAATTCCTTCCTTCGATCCAAACACATACTCAACTACGACTACGACGCAACGAGACATAGCAAATTCATAATTGAATTTAATTAAAATAAAACGGGCGTTACAACTGGTGTGGGTCGAGCTTTGAAGTCTAGAAAGCTCACGTGACGTTTTGTTGGTCTGTATCAGATTTCGCAGAAGGTGGGGGAAGTAGCTTATCGGATTGCTTTATCGCTGTCGCTCATGAATTTGCATGATGTGTTTCATGTGTCTCAGTTGAGGAAGTACATTCCAGATCCGTCGCATGTGATTCAGATGGATGATGTACAAGTGCGAGATGATTTGACTGTTGAAGTGTTGCCTGTTCGGGTTGACGAACGAGAGGTGAAACAACTACGAGGTAAAGAGATCGCCTTGGTGAAGGTATTGTGGGGAGGACCAGCTAGAGAAAGTTGGACTTGGGAACGTGAAGATCAGATGAAGGAGTCGTATCCGACTCTGTTTTCTGCAGGTAATTTTCGAGGACGAAAATTCTTTTAAGTGGGGGAGAGTTGTAACACCCCAAATTTAATCGGAATATGTTAATTAATTATTTAATTGAGAATATTCATGTTTCGGTGAATTTCCGGTGGTTTTGTGAATATTGGAAAGATGTGCATTTTCGGATATTTATTTGATTAATAGCATATACTATTAATTTATTAGTATTATTATTAGTTAAATGGAATATAAGTGAAATAAGGGCAATTTGGGCATTTGAGGGAGTTAGTAAGGGTAATGAGGGAAAAGCCCAATTTGTGAGGCCCAAGACTAGGTTGGACAAAATAGAGTTCTGAAAGGGAATTTGAATTCATTTTATGTTAACCGCGAAAGTTTGGTGGCCAGAGCTCTGAAGGAAAGGTTGGAGGCAGAAGATCCCGAAGTTAATCGTGAAAGTTGTGAATCGACTAAGGTATGGGGAGTATCGTTGTTCATGATTTTCTATGTACGCCTTTATATGTGTTTATGGTTGGTTTATGATTTAAGGTATTTTGGGTTGGTTGTGGGAAAATAGGGAATTTGATAATAAGGATTTGAGGTTATGGGTAATGGTATGTAACACTGAATGTTGATATGAGAAAGGAAAACCTTAGGCCTTCGTGGCCAAAAACCTTGGATCGTTATATGTTTGACCCTATAGGAATATGAATGTTCAAATATGAGTAACTCTGATGCACTCAGAGCAATTGCAGAAAAATAGTGATTTAGGCAGTGCAGATGTTGCCAGATTGGCCTAATGAACCATAAGTTTTGTGCCTTTATCGTCGTAGGACCTTAGGGATGATTTAGGGATGTTTTGGGGGCATTGGGTAAGTGAATCGCATGAGTATTTGGGTAAAAATCAGTTCTGGTCGTAGCAGATTTTTGTTGTCATCGCTCTGTTCGCCTAGCGAGCAAACCAGCGAAGACTCGCCACAGGCTCGCCTAGCGAGCAAGCCAGCGAAGGTTCGCTACTGACTCGCCTAGCGAGCGAGCCAGCGAACGTAGCAGAGTTTGCGAAATTGATTGTTTTGCCGCGATGCCTTGATGTGTAATTCTGGGATTTCTGGGATAGATTACCCCGAGTATGACAGTGGGTTTTGGGTGATGTGTACATGACGTTATGATAGTTTCCTATGATGTATCGATTGAGTTAATATGATGAAATTACCATTATTTGATGAACTATGTGATAACATGAGATATGATGATTTTATGTGATGATGATGAGTATGATGAATGATGATGCACCATATGCTGTATTGTGAGGATTATTATTGTGACGTGTGCATCATGCATTCATGTGCATCCGGACTTCGGTTCAGGACCTCGATTGCTTTGACTTCAATCCCACTGTATGGATGTGAAGTATGTTGATGTGCTCCGATCCTATTGATGGGGATCTATGGTGGGTTGATGGCCCAGTGTCCATCGCGCTGTGATGATTGGTACCACATGCATTGAGTCTATGTTGCATTTGCATTTATGAGCCTTTGTGTATAAATTATTACGTTGTGGCCTTTGAGGCATATTTGAGGATATGAATGTGTTGAATATGATTATGATGCTGTTTATGCATTAATTGTTATACATTGATTATTATGAATTGTTTTACTCACCCTGCCTGTTTGAATGTTACCTCTATGTGGGTAACATGCAAATGATCCAGTTTAGCCGTGGACGTCGGCGAGGAGTTTGTTTTAAAGTTTTTGTGCGTTTTAGTCTTTTGGTCAGCTTAGAGGGTCTTGCTCTGATATGTAACATCGGGTTGGGTTCCTTGAGTTGATTTTGTACTGTTGACGTTATTTTGATTAATTTCCCTTTTTGAGGAAAACTTTGAATTATGTTTTGAAATCCGCTGTTTATGATGTTTTGATGTATTTTAGGAAAAAATCGTAGTTACGGAGTATGGACCTATTTTGATGACTTTGAGAAATGTACGCCCTTTTAGTGGTTTTTTAATGAGATTTAATTATTCACTCTGATTTTCTGCGTTATTTTGCCTCGATATTTTTAGGGTAGAAAAAGGGTGTTACAAAACTCTTTTGTTGCCCTCTCAGAATACCTGATGATGATAATTTTTTGAGGGCTTAGAAACAACTAAAAACCAACTTTTCTATCCGAAAAATAATTAAATCCCGCTGAATAATATTTTTCTCTGATATTGTCTGGTTTTTTTGCAGGTTCGGAGATTCGAAGATGAAGACTTGAATCAGAATCGGGAATCAGAAGTTTAGGAAAATTTAGGATTTTGGACTTGTAATTCTGTAGTCTTCAAAATGTAAATTCCTGAATAATGTTGTAATAAAAAATTGTACTGAAAAAAATAAATAAATCCAGTCTTTAATAAAAACGAGTTATTATTTTCCGACTAAAATCCATCTGCATCTCTTTTCGAGTAAACTTGACATTTCACAATCCGAATTCGGCAACTAACGGCTTGCACAATACTCGAAATTAACTTACGTCCGATACCAGTTCTGAATTTTACTGAATCTCTGGAAATTAACTCGTATTCGATAATGAAAATCGGTGAATATGGCCTTGAATGAATAAACAGATAAATCCAATTTCTTAGCAAACTGAATTTTCTTTCGCGTTTAAATTCTAGTCGTATCTCAAGTAAATCTGACTTTTATAACCTGAAATTGAACCAAACTGATACTTGTGACAAAATCAAACTGTTATTTATTATGAACCCAACGCAAACCATAATTCCACTACGCCCTTAAACGTAACTCGTAACCAGACAGAGGACAAAAATAAATGCGGCTCGAACTTGTTCAGATGACTTATTTGAAATAAATTTCGCACCGATTCAAAACCAAATCCATTCATATTTTAACAGCCTCAAATCAATACGGTATATAAATCAAACGACACTCAAAAACCCATCTAACGACTAACTCTGGTTCTCGAACAAAGATGTACTGTGTCAAGGAGAAACTGACGTCGATACTGTCATAAAACTACAAACCATGTTAGGCCAAACGTCTTGTGAATCGAGAGATAGGAAACCCTAGTAGCTTAGGGAATCTCTATAATGACTTTGCTCTGTAATCGTCAACCGACTGTGAATTAACGATACTTATGCACTTTATAAATTAAAGCGTACACAATGTTATTTTTCTGCAAAAACAAACAGAATGAGCAAACCGGTTATCGGTTAGTGAAAACGAAATAAGGAATGAATGAAATGTAAAATGAACCGAATGATCTAAGGATAAAATTTGGGGTATGACAAAATCAAAACCTAAAGATCCAAAGAATTGCAAACGCGTGACAGGGAAGAAGACAGTGAGATCAGACTTGTCCCATTGATCTAATACCATATTAACTCATGCTAAACACTAGCACATGAGAATCTCTATTGTTTATTATCTAACTCTAAACACTAGCATATGAGAATCTCTATTGTTTATTATCTAACTAAATTTGTTACGGTAATTAGAGTAAAGTTGCTTTATTTTGCATATAAGGACCATTAGGGTGGGTGTAATTGTGAGGTTAAGTGAAATGAATTTTTTTTCCATCTTTTTAAGATTCTCATGTGCTAGTGTTTAGTATAGTTAATATTGTATTAGGTGAAGAGATTAATTGTTATGGATTGTACATATAAAAAGTTTGTTTTCATACTCTTAGTGCATTATAATTATTCGTTTGTATTATTTTTTAAATAATTAAAATAAAAGTTAAATCTTACAATAAATCAACAGTTGTGATTAATTATTAGTGCATATCAATTAAATTATAAAAAATATAAAATTATATTTTAATATTAGAAAAATAATATTAATAATTTATTATTTTATATATATATATATATATATATATATATATATATATATATATATATATATATATATATATATATATATATATATATATATATATATATATATATATATATATATATATATATATATATATATATATATATATATATATATATATATATATATATATATATATATATATATATATATATATATATATATATATATATATATATATATATATATATATATATATATATATATATATATATATATATTAGGTATTTAGTGAAATTCTAAAAATATCTCTAATTTCTAAAAATATATCTTTAAACGAATATAATATGTGCATTTTATTTGTTTTTAAGTCAGACTGTAATTTTATAAATAAATTTTTGAAAATATATTTCTAGAATCAAATTTTTTCACTAGAGCATAACATTTCCACGTTTTCAAGAGATGATTTATTAGAATATTAATAGTAATTCATATTTATTTAGTTGTACTATTTTCTTAGCCCCTAAGTTTGTTAGAGGGTATTTTAGTATTTTATCTTATTCTAGTAACCCTAGTTTTAGCTTATAAATAGGGTGACAATCATTGTAACTTTTATCATGTTTTTGTAGCCGTCATTCTTAATAGAATATTTCCTCTGTTCATCATTTATTCACCTTTGCACCAACAATTGGTATCTAGAGCTCCGGTTCGGATTCATTGGGAAACACGGGAAACACGAGTGAACGTGAGGTCTTGTGTGTTTGATTTTGATTCTTAGATTCGTGTTGAATCTTGAACAAAATCTGATCAGAATTTTATTCTGTGGGTTGGGAAAGACTGTGTGAGAAATCTGAGTGTATTGTGCAAGCTGAAGATGAACGGGAACGGCAACATGAACACCAAGCTTCCAGTATTTGACGGTAAAAACTAGAATCGTTGGATGATCCAAATGCGTGTACTGTTTGGTGCTCAAGATGTTTTAGATCTTGTCACTGATGGTTATGTTCCGGTAGCAGCAGATGCAACGGATGAACAGAAAAACACGCAGAAAGAAGTAAGGAAGAAGGATCAGAAAGCATTATTCTTTATTCATCAATGTGTTGATGTAAATGTGTTTGAGAAGATTGCAGATTCAACGACAGCAAAGGCTGCGTGGGACACACTGGTTAGATGTTATGGTGGTGACGCATCAGTGAAGAAGGTGAAGCTTCAGTCCTTGAGAAAGCAATATGAGAATCTCAACATGAAGAATAATGAGAAAGTTTCTGAATACATCTCCAGAGTGATTCTGATCACTAATGAGATGAAGGCGTGTGGAGAAACTCTTTCTGAAGAAATGATCATGGAGAAGGTATTGAGATCCCTTACCTCTCAATTTGATTACATTGTGGTAGCAATAAAACATTCCAAAGATCTGAGTACCATGAGAATTGAAGAGCTGCAGAGCAGTTTAGAAGCGCAAGAGTTGCGTTTGACTGAGAGAACTTCTGAAAGGGAAGTAGAGCAGCAGGCTCTGAAAGCAACTTCTGATAGGAGGTATCAGAAGCAGTCAGAAGCCAAGAGAAGATCTGATGGTGGTCAGAAGTCAGAAAGCTCAATCTCTGATAGGCAAAAGAATGCTCAGAAGGGAAAAGAGAAGTATGACAAGAAGAAGATCCAATGTTACTGTTGTAAGAAGTTTGGTCACTTTGCTAGAGATTGTTGGTCAAACAAGGAGAAGAAATCAGAAGAAGCAAATATAGCCAGAAGTTCTGATGACGAATCTGTGCTATTGATGGCCTCTGAATCTGATGATATGGATCTGATAGACTGGTGGTATATGGACACTGGCTGTTCAAATCATCTTACTGGAAACAAGAAATGGCTGGTTGACTTTGACTCTGAAAAGAGGACAAAGATCAGATGTGCTGATGACAAATATCTTAATGCAGAAGGTATGGGAAATGTCAGAGTGACTCTGAACAATGGGAAAACAGCATTGATTCAGAACGTGTGGTATGTACCTGGCATCAGAAGCAATCTGATGAGTGTGGGACAATTAATTGAGAAAGGTTTTTCAGTTACCATGAAGGACAATCTTCTAAAGCTGTATGACTACAATCAGAAGTTGATTATGGAGTCAGAACAGGGAAGGAATAGAACATTCAAGGTGAATGTCAGAACTGCAGACTCAGAATGTCTTAGTGCAACATGTGCTGAGAAGGAGAGTGAGTTGTGGCACAGAAGATTTGGTCATTTGAATTCCAGAAGCCTAAAACATCTGAATTCAAAGAAGCTGGTACATGGAATTCCTGCAATTAAGAAGCCTGAAAAGTCATGCAAAGTTTGCATGGAAGGAAAACAACCATATTTGCCATTTGCGTCAGAAGTTGCTCCAAGAGCAAAACATGCCTTGGGAGTTGTACATTCTGATGTGTGTGGTCCATTTCCAGTAGCATTAATTGGAGGGAATAAATATTTTGTGTTATTTGTTGATGAATTCACAAGAATGACATGGGTATCCCTTATTAAGTTCAAACACGAGGTGTTTGATGAATTCAAGAAATTTAGAATGAAGGCTGAGAATCAGAGTGGTCAGAAGTTGAAGATTCTTAGAACTGACGGTGGAGGTGAGTATAACTCCAAAGAGTTCCAGAAGTTCTGTGAGGAGAATGGAATTGAGCATGAGGTTACTGCTCCTTATACCCCTCAACACAATGGTCTTGCTGAAAGAAGAAACCGCACTTTGCTTGATATGGTGAGAAGCATGCTAAAGGAGAAGAAGCTTCCTTAGAAGCTCTGGGGAGAAGCTGTTGCCACTTCAACGTATGTACTCAACTGATGTCCTAAGAAGAAGTTGAAGGAAATAGTTCCTATGCAGAAGTGGACTGGAGACAAGCAAAGTGTTAATCATCTGAAGGTGTTTGGTTCTGTTTGCTATAAACATGTTCCAGAAGCCAGAAGACAGAAGCTGGATGATAGAAGCAAAGTGATGATTCTGATAGGGTACCACAGTACAGGTGCATACAAGCTCTATTGTCCATAAACCAATAAAATTGAATTCAGCAGAGATGTGATTGTGAAGGAATCAGAAGTTTGGAATTGGGATAAGTCTCAATCTGATTCTGATGTTAGAACTTCTGAAGAAAGGTCAGAGTTAAGAATTTATAAAGTTGAAGTAAACTCTGATGTTGATTCTGACTCTGATAGTGATTCTGACTCTGGAGAAGACTCAGAAGATGAAGGTGACTCTGATGATCCAGACTCTGATGGTAATCCAGATTCTGGTGGAAATTCAGACTCTGAAGATGGCCAAGACTCTGAAAATATGTCAGATCTTGAAGATGGTCAAAGCTCTAGAGGAAGTCAACCATCTGAAGCTGGAAACTCTAAAGCTCAAGACTCTGAACAAGTTCAGAGACCACAAAGAATCAGAAGCGTTCCTAGAAGATTTGCAGAATTTGACATGCTGCAAGATACTGAAGTAGACTCTGAAGGAAAAGTTATTCAGTGTGCCATGTTAGTAGACTCTGAACCTATAAGTACAGAGGAGGCTCTTAAGCAGAAGCTCTAGCTGAAGGCCATGAAAGAAGAACTTGATGCTATAGAGAGAAACAAGACTTGGAAGCTGACAGAACTTCCAAAAGACAAGAAAGCCATCAGCGTCAGATGGGTTTTCAAGCAGAAGTTAAAGCCAGATGGCTCAATTGGCAAACATAAAGCAAGGTTGGTAGCCAGAGGATTTCTACAAAAACTTGGGTTGGATTACTCTGAAGTGTTTGCACCTGTAGCAAGACATGAAACAATCAGAATGGTGATTGCAATAGCTGCTAACAGGAATTGGCCTCTGATGCATTTAGATGTAAAATCTGCATTTCTGAACGGTCCATTAGAAGAAGAAGTTTACGTGTCACAACCTCCTGGATTTGTGAAAAAGAATCAGGAAGGGATGGTGTACAGATTATACAAAGCTCTATATGGATTGAAACAAGCGCCCAGAGCTTGGAATCAGAAGATTGATTCATTTTTCTAGAAGCAAGGCTTTCAGAAATGTGAGATGGAGTACGGTGTCTATGTTCAGCATACTTCTGAAGGCAATATGACTCTGGTATGTTTATATGTTGATGATATACTGCTGACTGGAAGTTCTGAACAGGAGATAGCCAAGTTCAAGAAGGTTCAAATGAATGAATTTGAAATGACTGATCTAGGCAAAATGACATACTTTCTAGGGATGAAGTTCAGATATTCTGAGAAAGGTATCATTTTGCATCAGCTAAAGTATGAATTAGAACTTCTGAAGAGATTTGATCTGAAGAATTGTAAGATGGCTGTCACACCTTCTGATACAAATTAGAAACTGGATTCAGACTCTGAAGGAAAGGATGTGGACGCTACAACCTTCAAACAGTTGGTTGGTTCTCTGAGGTATCTGTGCAATACCAGACCTGATATTTACTACTCAGTTGGGATGGTTAGTAGGTTCATGAGTAAACCTAAGTGGTCCCATTACCAAGCTGCTGTCAGGAGTGTTATTTCCCTCTAGAGGAAATAATGAGTCAGAACTTCTGAGTTATTCAGACTCTGATTGGTGTGGAGACAGAGTTGACAGAAGAAGTACATCTGGGTACTTGTTCAAATTTCTGGGAGGTTCCATTTCTTGGTGTTCTAAGAAGCAACCTGTTGTGGCGTTGTCAACCTGTGAAGCTGAATACATTGCAGGTGCTGTTACTGCATGCCAAGCTGTATGGATTTTGAATCTGTTGCAGGATCTGAAGATTAAAGTAGACAAACCTCTGAAGTTGATGATTGACAACAAGTCTGCAATCAATCTTGCCAGAAACCCAGTGTTGCATGGGAGAAGCAAGCATATTGAGACCAAGTATCATTTTCTGAGACATCAAGTTCAGAGTGGAGTGTTAGAAGTTGTACACTGCAGCACTCAGAAGCAGTTGGCAGATGTTCTGACAAAAGCTATCAAGACTGATCAATTTCTTAGACTAAGGGATGGAATTGGTGGTACAAGTTTTGATGGAATATGAATTAAGGGATGGTATTAGAATATTAATAGTAATTCATATTTATTTAGTTGTACTATTTTCTTAGCCCCTAAGTTTGTTAGAGGGTATTTTAGTATTTTATCTTATTCTAGTAACCCTAGTTTTAGCTTATAAATAGGGTGACAATCATTGTAACTTTTATCATGTTTTTGTAGCCGTCATTCTTAATAGAATATTTCCTCTGTTTATCATTTATTCACCTTTGCACCAACATGATTCACTTTTTAAGAAATCAATTTGGTTCACATCCTCAGCAAAATACCGATTTAAGGTCAAATTCTTTTGTCACTTACACCTGAATCTGAAAAGAAAAAGTATAAATGCAAAAACTAAAACTCACTATCAACATATAATCCATCCTCCATTGTTGAACTTTAATAAAAAATTCACTCTTAAAATTAACAAAGAAGAAGTTTCTTGAAACTACAAAATTCTATTCAAATCAAGAAACTCATGTTGTCTTATAAATTCTAAACACCACCACAAGACAATTTAAGTGATTCATAGAAACTAGAACTCGATAACCTTCTATCACTTCACTAGAAGTGATTAAGACAGCACAATAAATTTTGGTAGTGATGGTGAGAAAATTAATTTTTGAAAATATATTTTTAAAATAAATTTATTCGTAAAATTAAGATTCGACTAAAAAATTAAAATATGTCCGGTATACATCCAAAAATAAAATACTTTTGAAAACACGTGATATAGTTAAGAAATATATATATATATATATATATATATATATATATATATATATATATATATATATATATATATATATATATATATATATATATATATATATATATATATATATATATATATATATATATATATATATATATATATATATATATATATATATATATATATATATATATATATATATATATATATATAAAAGAAATCGAGGTCTTTTTACAAATCTAGTGACCGCACAATGACTTGCAAAATGGGTACTGTTATGCAATTCAACATACATTATATACACGGCTTCTAAGTTTGACAATTGAGACCCACAACATTATTTTTTTTTCAATTTCTTATATTTAATAGTAATTCATTTTGTGAAGGAAAATTATTTATTATTTTTTAATATTTTGATTTATATACACAAATTAATAAATCTAGAAGGTATAAATAAAAATACAATGTAAAATATGCACAACACAATCATTGACATAATTATAATAAAAAGTAAATATTTTCAATAAACAATTTGATTAATTATATTAAAAAAGTTATATGAATTAAATCCTTAACTTTGTAGTTCGAGTTGTATTCGGTTTACTTTTTGGTGTTGAATTGAATACATCTTCTTTAGTCTAGCTATTGTGTTTCGCATTTGGCAACTCAATTAAACAAAAATAATAATATAATATATTTTAAAGAGTTAATGGTTTCATATGAATCTTTTCAAATTAAAAGATTAAAATGAATTTCAAAATTTAAATTAAAATAGAGGAAAAAAATACAAAAAATATTAATCTTTTCTCTTGCTATAAAAGAAAGTGCAGTAATGTTGGAACTTTAATTAATTAATGGTGGAACTTTAATTAATTATAGTGGGAATTGGAAACATTTGTTGACAATTAATGAGCAATAAATGAACACAAGTGAGAACTAATATAGAAGTGAATTTGAAAAGATTCATTTTAATCCCACATTGAAGGGAATGGAAATATTAGTAGTGTTTATAAATTCCAACTTTGTCTATTGGGTTGGGCCCTAAAGGGCACCCAATTTTGTGAAAGGAGTGAGGACACACCCATGACCAACAAGACACACACGCGCGCCGCCGCCGTCCGTCCGGCTCGGTTCGGTCTAGATGAATTATTTTTTGGACCCGAATTTATATAATTTAATTATGGACCCGAATTTATATAATTTAATTAAGGACCCGAATTTATATAATTTAATTATCATTAATTAATTAATATAATTCGGTGGAAAATTAATTAATAATAAATATTAATTAATTAAGAAAATAATTGGTCAGTCAGTCCTCCACGAATTTCTCAGTCTCCCACCATTTTCTCCACTCCCCACGAATTTCTCAGTCTCCCACCATTTTCTCCACCTCCCACGAATTTCTCCCCACTCATTCATCAGTGTGCAACTGATAATCGTAAGTTGTTTGAACGGGCTGTTTTATCCTGGAGGCGTCGTCGTAAATTCGACTGCTTTGCATAATTTGGCAGTACGGCGAAACGTCTTAAAGAAAGCGACCTAGTACGCGACTCGTCCCGATAATTTCCTTGTGCTAAACTTTAATTTTCAGATCCGAAGAACAACAATTTTAAGACGTTTTCATAACTGCCATGGCAACTGAGGAAATTATCGGTACTACTGCGGCCGCTTCGGTCTCTGACAAACCTTTCAGGTTTGAGGGTTCCAATTTCAAACGTTGGCAAGCTAAGATGAAATTTTTCTTAACTCTGAAAAAGGTTGCCCACGTTCTGACTGAGGATATCCCAGTTGTCCCTTCTGCATCATCTGAACTACCTAACGGTAACTCACTTGCAGATTCAGACGGGACTTCCAAAATATCTGACTCAGATGCTGCAAAAGCTAAGGCTGCAGCAGATGATCTACAGCTCCGAAAAGAAATCGCCTTATGGCACGAGAATGATTATCTGTGCAAAAATCACATTCTGAACAGCCTTGCTGATGATCTGTACGACTACTACAGTAGCTACAGGACTGCTAAACAGGTTTGGGAGGCTCTGCAAAGAAAATATGATACTGAAGAAGCAGGTGCGAAGAAATTTGCTGTCAGCCGCTACTTGAACTACAAGATGGTGGATGAGAAGTCGGTGGAAGCTCAAAGCCACGAAATACAAAAGATTGCTCATGAGATCATTACAGAAGGTATGCCCCTCAATGAACAATTTCAAATTGCTGTAATTATTGACAAACTGCCCCCTGGTTGGAAAGATTTCAAAAATGTGCTTCGTCACAAAACAAAAGAATTTTCAATCGAGAGTCTGATAACTCGCCTCCGAATTGAAAAGGAGGCTCGGAAACAAGATCAGAAAGAAGAAGTCTTAGTTGTGTCTGATAACTCGCCTCCGAATTGATAACTCTGCAAATAAATGTGAATTTTGCAGTCAAGCTAAAATAACAAAAACTTCACATAAGTCAATTATAAAAGAATCAGACCCCCTAGATCTTATACACTCTGATATATGTGAATTAGATGGAAGTTTAACCAGAAATAATAAACGTTATTTTATCACTTTTATTGACGATTGCTCTGATTATACTTATGTATATCTAATGAAGAATAAAAGTGAAGCGCTTGACATGTTTAAGGTGTATGTAACTGAAATTGAGAATCAATTTAACAAGAAGATTAAGAGACTTCGCAGTGATAGGGGAACCGAATATGACTCCAGCTTGTTTAATGATTTTTATGCTGAACATGGTATTATACATGAAACGACTGCTCCATACTCTCCTGAAATGAATGTTAAAGCAGAAAGAAAGAATAGGACTCTTACTGAACTTGTAGTTGCAATCATGTTGAACTCTGGTGCTGCACCTCACTGGTGGGGGGAAATTTTATTGACTGTTTGCTATGTCCTGAATAAAGTTCCAAAGTCAAAAAGTAAGATCTCACCCTATGAGATATTAAAGAAAAGACAACCAAATTTGTCTTATTTAAGAACTTGGGGTTGTTTGGCTTATGTCAGAATTCCGGATCCGAAACGAGTTAAACTCGCTAGTAGAGCCTATGAATGTGTTTTCATTGGGTATGCAGCAAATAGTAAGGCATACAGGTTTTATGACCTAACTGCCAGAGTAATTATAGAATCAAACGATGTTGAATTCTTTGAAGACAAATTTCCTTTCAAATCGAGAAATAGTGGGGGCACACAATTGAGTCACATTCCTGTGATAAAAGGCACTGAAAGCAGCGACAATGTAGAAACAGAGCTTCGAAGAAGTAAAAGAGCAAGAGTTGCTAAAGACTATGGGCCCGATTATGCGGCCTATAATGTAGAAGAAGATCCAATAAATCTTCAAGAAGCACTGTCATCTATGGATGCAGACTTATGGCAAGAAGCCATTAATGATGAGATAGATTCTCTAGAATCTAACAAGACCTGGCACTTAGTAAACTTACCTCCGGGTTGCAAACCAATTGGTTGTAAATGGGTTTTGAAAAAGAAACTAAAACCTGATGGAACGATTGAGAAATACAAGGCTCGCCTTGTAGCCAAGGGTTTTAGACAAAGAGAAAATATAGATTTCTTCGACACCTTTTCTCCGGTCACTAGAATTACATCCATTAGGGTACTCATTTCAATAGCAGCTATTTATAACTTAATAGTACACCAAATGGATGTTAAAACAGCCTTTTTAAACGGTGACTTAGAAGAAGAAATCTATATGGAACAGCCAGAAGGATTTGTAATCCAAGGACAAGAAAGCAAGGTCTGTAAGTTAGATAAGTCTTTGTATGGACTAAAACAAGCCCCTAAACAATGGCATGAAAAGTTTGATAACCTAATGATAATTAATGGGTACAAAGTGAATGAAAGTGACAAGTGCGTCTATTACAAATCTGAGAATCACATTTGTACTATCATATGTCTATATGTAGACGATCTACTTATATTTGGATCAAACATTCAGGCCATTAATGATATGAAATCATTGTTATGCAATAACTTTGATATGAAAGACCTCGGAGAAGCAAGCGTGATCCTGGGTATCAAGATCACGAGATCCGAACAAGGAATTTCTTTGGATCAATCTCACTATGTGGAGAAGATCTTAAAGAAATATAAATACTTTGATTGTAAACCTGCATGCACTCCGTATGATCCAAGTGTGAAACTATTTAAGAACACTGGAGAGAGTGTCAAACAAGCAGAATATGCGAGCATCATTGGCAGTCTTAGGTATGCCACTGATTGTACTAGACCCGACATTGCATATGTCGTAGGACTGTTGTGCAGATTTACAAGTAGGCCGAGTAATGAACATTGGCAAGCTATTGAGCGAGTAATGAGGTACCTTAAAAGGACTATGGACCTCGGCCTACACTATCAGAAATTTCCTGTTGTACTAGAAGGGTATAGTGATGCAGATTGGAACACCTTATCGGATGATTCCAAAGCTACTAGTGGTTATATATTTAGTATAGCCGGAGGAGCTGTATCTTGGAAATCAAAGAAACAGACCATTCTGGCACAGTCCACAATGGAGTCTGAGATGATAGCATTAGCTACAGCTAGTGAAGAAGCAAGTTGGTTAAGATGCTTGCTAGCTGAGATTCCTTTATGGGAAAAACCTATACCAGATGTGTTGATCCACTGCGATAGTACCGCGGCTATTGCAAAAGTTGAGAACCGTTATTATAATGGTAAAAGACGTCAAATTAGAAGAAAACATAGCACTGTTAGAGACTGTATCTCTAAAGGAGCTGTGAGAGTGGATCATGTACGCACTGATGAGAACTTAGCAGATCCTTTGACGAAAGGATTAGCTAGAGAGAAAGTCCATAATACTTCCAAAAAGATGGGACTAATGCCTATAAAGTAATTTGTTACTCATGATGGTAACCCGACCTAAATGACTGGAGATCCCAAGACTTAGGTTCAATGGGTAATAACAAGTTATGAGTAATATGAAAATGATCATGCAAGTAAAGCATGAATCCTGAAGTAATGAGAGGATGAGATAATAGAAACTCTTAATGAGATCTATACTCTGTATGAGGGAGTACCTAGGCTACAGGAGTACTCTTGATAGATTCACCTATGTGACTGTGGAACTAGGCCGGTTCCTATGGAATTTCGAGGCAGAATTCCTAGAGCATTAACTAAACCGAGATACACGTGCAGGGCCACTAAAGCACGGGCTACAAGAATACACCTTACGGAAAGGTTGTGTGCGGGTCTGATGTCCGAGATAGAGTTCAAGACAATGGTGTCACTCTTGTTGAATCAGAATCCTACTCGCTACGCTAAGGTTCAAGTCGTAGACACCTTTGCTTATGCTCAACCTGAGAAACGTCTGACGTACTTCTAAAATCTCTTTTAAATTCAAGTGGGGGAATGTTGGAACTTTAATTAATTAATGGTGGAACTTTAATTAATTATAGTGGGAATTGGAAACATTTGTTGACAATTAATGAGCAATAAATGAACACAAGTGAGAACTAATATAGAAGTGAATTTGAAAAGATTCATTTTAGTCCCACATTGAAGGGAATGGAAATATTAGTAGTGTTTATAAATTCCAACTTTGTCTATTGGGTTGGGCCCTAAAGGGCACCCAATTTTGTGAAAGGAGTGAGGACACACCCATGACCAACAAGACACACGCGCGCGCGCGCCGCCACCGCCGCCGCCGTCCATCCGGCTCGGCTCGGTTCGGTCCGGTCCGGTCTAGATGAATTATTTTTTGGACCCGAATTTATATAATTTAATTATCATTAATTAATTAATATAATTCGGTGGAAAATTAATTAATAATAAATATTAATTAATTAAGAAAATAATTGGTCAGTCAGTCCTCCACGAATTTCTCAGTCTCCCACCATTTTCTCCACTCCCCACGAATTTCTCAGTCTCCCACCATTTTCTCCACCTCCCACGAATTTCTCCCCACTCAGGTGCAGTTTGCTGCCTATAAATACAGGGTAGAAATTCAGAAGTGGGTACATCGGATTTCACAAATTCACACGAATTTTGATTTCCCTCTTCTCTTTCTCATTTCTCTTCATCTCAAAAACTCTCTTTTCTTGACTGGTTATTTTCACCAGATACTTAGACAGGTGTATTTCTAGAGCGATTCATCAGTGTGCAACTGATAATCGTAAGGTTTTTGAACGGGCTGTTTTATCCTGGAGGCGTCGTCGTAAATTCGACTGCTTTGCATAATTTGGCAGTACGGCGAAACGTCTTAAAGAAAGCGACCTAGTACGCGACTCGTCCCGATAATTTCCTTGTGCTAAACTTTAATTTTCAGATCCGAAGAACAACAATTTTAAGACGTTTTCATAACTGCCATGGCAACTGAGGAAATTATCGGTACTACTGCGGCCGCTTCGGTCTCTGACAAACCTTTCAGGTTTGAGGGTTCCAATTTCAAACGTTGGCAAGCTAAGATGAAATTTTTCTTAACTCTGAAAAAGGTTGCCCACGTTCTGACTGAGGATATCCTGGTTGTCCCTTCTGCATCATCTGAACTACCTAACGGTAACTCACTTGCAGATTCAGACGGGACTTCCAAAATATCTGACTCAGATGCTGCAAAAGCTAAGGCTGCAGCAGATGATCTACAGCTCCGAAAAGAAATCGCCTTATGGCACGAGAATGATTATCTGTGCAAAAATCACATTCTGAACAGCCTTGCTGATGATCTGTACGACTACTACAGTAGCTACAGGACTGCTAAACAGGTTTGGGAGGCTCTGCAAAGAAAATATGATACTGAAGAAGCAGGTGCGAAGAAATTTGCTGTCAGCCGCTACTTGAACTACAAGATGGTGGATGAGAAGTCGGTGGAAGCTCAAAGCCACGAAATACAAAAGATTGCTCATGAGATCATTACAGAAGGTATGCCCCTCAATGAACAATTTCAAATTGCTGTAATTATTGACAAACTGCCCCCTGGTTGGAAAGATTTCAAAAATGTGCTTCGTCACAAAACAAAAGAATTTTCAATCGAGAGTCTGATAACTCGCCTCCGAATTGAAAAGGAGGCTCGGAAACAAGATCAGAAAGAAGAAGTCTTAGTTGTGTCTGATAACTCGCCTCCGAATTGATAACTCTGCAAATAAATGTGAATTTTGCAGTCAAGCTAAAATAACAAAAACTTCACATAAGTCAATTATAAAAGAATCAGACCCCCTAGATCTTATACACTCTGATATATGTGAATTAGATGGAAGTTTAACCAGAAATAATAAACGTTATTTTATCACTTTTATTGACGATTGCTCTGATTATACTTATGTATATCTAATGAAGAATAAAAGTGAAGCGCTTGACATGTTTAAGGTGTATGTAACTGAAATTGAGAATCAATTTAACAAGAAGATTAAGAGACTTCGCAGTGATAGGGGAACCGAATATGACTCCAGCTTGTTTAATGATTTTTATGCTGAACATGGTATTATACATGAAACGACTGCTCCATACTCTCCTGAAATGAATGTTAAAGCAGAAAGAAAGAATAGGACTCTTACTGAACTTGTAGTTGCAATCATGTTGAACTCTGGTGCTGCACCTCACTGGTGGGGGGAAATTTTATTGACTGTTTGCTATGTCCTGAATAAAGTTCCAAAGTCAAAAAGTAAGATCTCACCCTATGAGATATTAAAGAAAAGACAACCAAATTTGTCTTATTTAAGAACTTGGGGTTGTTTGGCTTATGTCAGAATTCCGGATCCGAAACGAGTTAAACTCGCTAGTAGAGCCTATGAATGTGTTTTCATTGGGTATGCAGCAAATAGTAAGGCATACAGGTTTTATGACCTAACTGCCAGAGTAATTATAGAATCAAACGATGTTGAATTCTTTGAAGACAAATTTCCTTTCAAATCGAGAAATAGTGGGGGCACACAATTGAGTCACATTCCTGTGATAAAAGGCACTGAAAGCAGCGACAATGTAGAAACAGAGCTTCGAAGAAGTAAAAGAGCAAGAGTTGCTAAAGACTATGGGCCCGATTATGCGGCCTATAATGTAGAAGAAGATCCAATAAATCTTCAAGAAGCACTGTCATCTATGGATGCAGACTTATGGCAAGAAGCCATTAATGATGAGATAGATTCTCTAGAATCTAACAAGACCTGGCACTTAGTAAACTTACCTCCGGGTTGCAAACCAATTGGTTGTAAATGGGTTTTGAAAAAGAAACTAAAACCTGATGGAACGATTGAGAAATACAAGGCTCGCCTTGTAGCCAAGGGTTTTAGACAAAGATAAAATATAGATTTCTTCGACACCTTTTCTCCGGTCACTAGAATTACATCCATTAGGGTACTCATTTCAATAGCAGCTATTTATAACTTAATAGTACACCAAATGGATGTTAAAACAGCCTTTTTAAACGGTGACTTAGAAGAAGAAATCTATATGGAACAGCCAGAAGGATTTGTAATCCAAGGACAAGAAAGCAAGGTCTGTAAGTTAGATAAGTCTTTGTATGGACTAAAACAAGCCCCTAAACAATGGCATGAAAAGTTTGATAACCTAATGATAATTAATGGGTACAAAGTGAATGAAAGTGACAAGTGCGTCTATTACAAATCTGAGAATCACATTTGTACTATCATATGTCTATATGTAGACGATCTACTTATATTTGGATCAAACATTCAGGCCATTAATGATATGAAATCATTGTTATGCAATAACTTTGATATGAAAGACCTCGGAGAAGCAAGCGTGATCCTGGGTATCAAGATCACGAGATCCGAACAAGGAATTTCTTTGGATCAATCTCACTATGTGGAGAAGATCTTAAAGAAATATAAATACTTTGATTGTAAACCTGCATGCACTCCGTATGATCCAAGTGTGAAACTATTTAAGAACACTGGAGAGAGTGTCAAACAAGCAGAATATGCGAGCATCATTGGCAGTCTTAGGTATGCCACTGATTGTACTAGACCCGACATTGCATATGTCGTAGGACTGTTGTGCAGATTTACAAGTAGGCCGAGTAATGAACATTGGCAAGCTATTGAGCGAGTAATGAGGTACCTTAAAAGGACTATGGACCTCGGCCTACACTATCAGAAATTTCCTGTTGTACTAGAAGGGTATAGTGATGCAGATTGGAACACCTTATCGGATGATTCCAAAGCTACTAGTGGTTATATATTTAGTATAGCCGGAGGAGCTGTATCTTGGAAATCAAAGAAACAGACCATTCTGGCACAGTCCACAATGGAGTCTGAGATGATAGCATTAGCTACAGCTAGTGAAGAAGCAAGTTGGTTAAGATGCTTGCTAGCTGAGATTCCTTTATGGGAAAAACCTATACCAGCTGTGTTGATCCACTGCGATAGTACCGCGGCTATTGCAAAAGTTGAGAACCGTTATTATAATGGTAAAAGACGTCAAATTAGAAGAAAACATAGCACTGTTAGAGACTGTATCTCTAAAGGAGCTGTGAGAGTGGATCATGTACGCACTGATGAGAACTTAGCAGATCCTTTGACGAAAGGATTAGCTAGAGAGAAAGTCCATAATACTTCCAAAAAGATGGGACTAATGCCTATAAAATAATTTGTTACTCATGATGGTAACCCGACCTAAATGACTGGAGATCCCAAGACTTAGGTTCAATGGGTAATAACAAGTTATGAGTAATATGAAAATGATCATGCAAGTAAAGCATGAATCCTGAAGTAATGAGAGGATGAGATAATAGAAACTCTTAATGAGATCTATACTCTGTATGAGGGAGTACCTAGGCTACAGGAGTACTCTTGATAGATTCACCTATGTGACTGTGGAACTAGGCCGGTTCCTATGGAATTTCGAGGCAGAATTCCTAGAGCATTCACTAAACCGGGATACACGTGCAGGGCCACTAAAGCACGGGCTACAAGAATACACCTTACGGAAAGGTTGTGTGCGGGTCTGATGTCCGAGATAGAGTTCAAGACAATGGTGTCACTCTTGTTGAATCAGAATCCCACTCGCTACGCTAAGGTTCAAGTCGTAGACACCTTTGCTTATGCTCAACCTGAGAAACGTCTGACGTACTTCTAAAATCTCTTTTAAATTCAAGTGGGGGAATGTTGGAACTTTAATTAATTAATGGTGGAACTTTAATTAATTATAGTGGGAATTGGAAACATTTGTTGACAATTAATGAGCAATAAATGAACACAAGTGAGAACTAATATAGAAGTGAATTTGAAAAGATTCATTTTAGTCCCACATTGAAGGGAATGGAAATATTAGTAGTGTTTATAAATTCCAACTTTGTCTATTGGGTTGGGCCCTAAAGGGCACCCAATTTTGTGAAAGGAGTGAGGACACACCCATGACCAACAAGACACACACGCGCGCGCCGCCACCGCCGCCGTCCGTCCGGCTCGGCTCGGTTCGGTCCGGTCCGGTCCGGTCCGGTCTAGATGAATTATTTTTTGGACCCGAATTTATATAATTTAATTATCATTAATTAATTAATATAATTCGGTGGAAAATTAATTAATAATAAATATTAATTAATTAAGAAAATAATTGGTCAGTCATTGCTGCCTATAAATACAGGGTAGAAATTCAGAAGTGGGTACATCGGATTTCACAAATTCACACGAATTTTGATTTCCCTCTTCTCTTTCTCATTTCTCTTCATCTCAAAAACTCTCATTTCTTGACTGGTTATTTTCACCAGATACTTAGACAGGTGTATTTCTAGAGCGATTCATCAGTGTGCAACTGATAATCGTAAGTTGTTTGAACGGGCTGTTTTATCCTGGAGGCGTCGTCGTAAATTCGACTGCTTTGCATAATTTGGCAGTGCGAAACGTCTTAAAGAAAGCGACCTAGTACGCGACTCGTCCCGATAATTTCCTTGTGCTAAACTTTAATTTTCAGATCCGAAGAACAACAATTAAGCATCCCAACAATTCAAATTTCTATCTACAATGTCAAGAGCCAAACAGGTTATTATATGCAAAGGTACGTAAATCATATAATTCACAAACTCATTACAGAATTTCAGTGATTAATTCATCATATGATAAATAAAGACTATTCTTTCATATATTTATTTTTATTGGACTGTAGCTGCTATATGCTGGGGTGTAGAAAAAGCAGTGACGGTGGAAGAGATACAGGTAGACCCACCAAAGGCAACAGAAGTTCGTGTTAAGATGCTGTGTTCCAGTATCTGCCACACAGACATCTCAAGCCTTCAAGGATTTCCACATGTTAGTTACTCACATAATTTCAATCCTATATATCATCTGGTCAGAGCCGTCGTTTAGAGTGTACAATACAGACTATTGAAAATTTGTCACAGTTATTGATGTTTTTGTCCAAAATAAAATTGTTTACTATTAATTCATTTTGCAGAATCGATTTCCTCTAGCACTTGGACACGAAGGAATTGGGTAATAATACAATTTTCTCATGTTGTGTCTTAGTAATTTACATCTATATATATATATATATATATATATATATATATATATATATATATATATATATATATATATATATATATATATATATATATATATATATTGTGTTTTGTGTAAATGTTGCAGTGTTATAGAGAGTGTTGGTGATGAAGTAACAAATCTAAAGGAAGGTGATTTCATAATTCCAACATACATAGGAGAGTGTGAAGAATGTGAGAATTGCGTTTCAGGGAGAACAAATTTATGTTCGACACATCTTGTGAGATTGACCGGTTTAATGCCAGACAACACTTCAAGGTTGTCGGTACGAGGTCAAACACTCTATCATGTTTTGAGTTGTGCTACATGGTTGGAATATGTGGTTGTTGATGTCAACTACCTTGTCAAAGTTGATCCAACCATTAGTTTACCTTATGCTAGTTTCATCTCATGTGGTTTTTCAACCGGTTATGGAGCTTGTTGGAAAGAAGCCATTGTTGAAACTGGTTCAACTGTAGCTGTTTTTGGTCTTGGTGCTGTTGGATTAGGGGTATGAAATGAAGTGAGCAAAAATATAATCATTTAATTTAATCATTGATTTTTTTTGTCACATAGTTTAGTGGTTAAAATTTCACTCTTTAAAGTGAATAAATGAGATGTTGTGGGTTCAACCCTGCACCTCTATATCTGATGTCCTTGCAACCGGACAGTTGATCATTGATTTTATCTTGTTTGAAACTTAATTTGAAATTTGTGGTGATTGTTTGCAGGCGATAAGTGGGGCCAAGATGATGGGAGCAAGTAAGATAATTGGTGTTGATAAAAATGAGATGAAGAAAGAAAAAGGAGAAGCTTTTGGAATGACTCATTTTATAAATAGCAATGTTTCTAATAAATCTGCTTCGGATTTGGTTAAAGAGTTAACTGGAATGGGTGTAGATTATTGTATTGAATGCACTGGTGTTTCATCTTTGCTTACTGAATCTGTGGAAGCCACAAAAATGGTAATTAATGTTGTCTCTTAATAATTTTTCTTATCTTTAGACGAACTTATAATAAGAAATAATAAGTAGAACTCACAGAAATAATTGTGAGTATCATAGATGGAACTCTTGGTGAGAGCGTCCAATTGTTCAACTTAGCAATATTAACTTTTGTTAGTTGATATAAGATTTGGGGACAAGTTGTCTCCTAGTATTTGAATTTAAGTTTATGGTTTAACTTTTCGTATATTTGACGTAAATAAGGCACAGGCAAAACAATTGCGGTTGGTATAGCAACTGAACTTGTTGTACCGTTTGGACTTCTTGCTATTCTATTTGGTAAAACCTTAAAAGGTTCTGTTTTTGGAGGTATAAAAGCCAAATCAGATCTTTCCATCATTGCTTACAAATGTCAAAAAAAGGTAATCTCATTTTTCTGTTGTAAAGGAGATTACTCGTAGTATTATTATAAACAACTATTTGCTAGTTGAATAACTGATATATAAATCAAATACATCAATTATACAATAAATTAGTGTTTATAATTGTGATCATAGATGACAGACATAGTCTAGTTTTGAAGGGATTAATAATATTGGATTATTTATCATTTTACAGGAATTTCCTCTTGAAGAACTTTTGACACATGAGGTCTCTTTGGTAGACATAGACAAAGCATTTGAGTTATTGAAACAACCCAATTGTGTGAAAGTTGTTATCAAGATATAGTGTTACATATACTCCTACATCATATCATATTCATTGTTTTTGGCTATTTGCCAACAGGCAAACCAATTTTGATTAAACGACGCCTTTAATTATAGATAATAGTGGTGTCACCTCAAAAAAGGTTTTTTTTCTGAATATGTAAAAGTTGTATTTATTTTAAGAATTTAATTGATATGCATGAATAATGTAGAGATTTCTTACACTATAATTTAATCATAATTGTTGATTTATTTAAGATATTTAATTTTTATTTTAACTATTTGAAAAATATAAAAATAGATATTTGTGAGACATTAATAGTATAAAACATTTTACAATTAACAATACATAACAATTAATATTTTGTTTTAATGAACGTAGACACAAATGTTATCGTTTTTCTCATTTATCCAAAAACAAATCTCCAACTCAATTTTAATTTGTTTTTTTTTTCATTTTTGTGTGGCTAGTTCTTACTTTATTTCTTTAATCTTGCATTGTAATGAAATTTTATTCTAGCTAATATATATATATATATATATATATATATATATATATATATATATATATATATATATATATATATATATATATATATATATATATATATATATATATATATATATATATATATATATATATATATATATATATATATATATATATATATATATATATATATATATATATATATATATATATATATATATATATGTATATGTATGTAGACACACACACACGTGTGTGTGTGTGTGTGTGTGTGTGTGTGTGTGTGTGTGTGTGTGTGTGTGTGTGTGTGTGTGTGTGTGTGTGTGTGTGTGTGTGTGTGTGTGTGTGTGTGTGTGTGTGTGTGTGTGTGTGTGTGTGTGTGTGTGTGTGTGTGTGTGTGTGTGTGTGTGTGTGTGTGTGTGTGTGTGTGTGTGTGTGTGTGTGTGTGTGTGTGTGTGTGTGTGTGTGTGTGTGTGTGTGTGTGTGTGTGTGTGTGTGTGTGTGTGTGTGTGTGTGTGTGTGTGTGTGTGTGTGTGTGTGTGTGTGTGTGTGTGTGTGTGTGTGTGTGTGTGTGTGTGTGTGTGTGTGTGTGTGTGTGTGTGTGTGTGTGTGTGTGTGTGTGTGTGTGTGTGTGTGTGTGTGTGTGTGTGTGTGTGTGTGTGTGTGTGTGTGTGTGTGTGTGTGTGTGTGTGTGTGTGTGTGTGTGTGTGTGTGTGTGTGTGTGTGTGTGTGTGTGTGTGTGTGTGTGTGTGTGTGTGTGTGTGTGTGTGTGTGTGTGTGTGTGTGTGTGTGTGTGTGTGTGTGTGTGTGTGTGTGTGTTTCCAATGTTCTTGTTAATTTTTAATAATGGATGTTACTGTGGTAATTAATAATAAAAAAGAGGAGTGGTGAGTCATAAAGTCACTTCAACGGCAGGTGTAGAGCGTACTTGCATCTATGAGGAGAATTATGATATGAATACAATAACTAAAGCTTTGAGGGAGAAATAAGAGATTTTTAGAACATGTTTGTTCTTAAGCACACAAGAGAGTTTATTTGTGAATGCTTGATGAAAATATGTTACAAAAGCTCTCCTTTTATAGCAAGGAGGTGCATATAGGACAAAAGCAACACTACTTACAAGCATGACATTTTTAATACTATATGAATGCCTTTTTCAAAAGTCCGACACACTTATCATTTATGGATTACATTATTGCACAAAAAGACAAAATTTACTATTCATAAACATGCTTGTGATCTTTGAAGGACACTTGTCCATTTAATCTTTGCAAATTGGTTCATTAGAAGGGACATATTCTGATCAGATAAATTTCCATCAGAAACGCAATCTCCATAACGAGATGACTCACGCTGCCAGATGTCATCCATCATGTAGGTGTAATTCGCTAACCTCATATTAGCTTTTTCCACCTGTCCTTCAGAGAATTCAGCTTCCATTGGAGAATCTGGTTTCTGTTGTGTGACTTAAGTCGAGCTTTCTCCAACTTCTGGTCTTCTGAACTTTTCATGAGTATGCAAGTTGAACTATCATCGAGTTTTTTTGGATCATAAAGATTGATGTAGTTAACAAATTCAAGTAATTCCCTTGTGATTTTTAGACTCAGAGGATATTCATCAATAGTTTCCCATAGGTGAACATAACTCTTACAATTGAGTAACTTAGTTGCAGGATCTATCACATAGGGCCTGTGTAGAAAGAAAACAGACTTGAGTTTACCAATATCTTCTGAAGATATCTTCGTTCCTTGACCTCGTCGATGACTGGTTTTAATTGATCTCTCCATCATTGTAATGGAGAATATCATTCAAGAGTGGTCCAAATCAAAGACTTGTGGTTCTCAGGATCCATTATATGTTGATACATGGCCTTAGTGGGAATAAGAACAGGCATATAGTACAAGCAGGTGGCACACCAAATATACCACAAATGGTTTTTTGTGAATTTAGCATTTGGGTTTATTAAAATTGGTAGGAGAAAAGGTGTATCTAGGAAATAAGGACTATGATCTGGTAGTTTATTCCTTATGATTTTTGTCATGTAATAGAAGAGACTGTTCCTGGCATACTGCTTGAGTTGGAACGGTGAAGAGGATACTGTTATTCCTGGAGGAAGATTCTTGGTTTTGGATGCATGGGTTGGTAGTGGTTTGACCATAAGAATTAGAGGGAAAATGTGCTTGGCTGTGATGATCTGGATAGGTTTCATAGGCTGGGATAGTAGATCAGGGATTACATTTTGGGTTCCTTTGATATGTTTTACAGAGAAATCATATCTGGAAAACCAATCTTTGAGCCTAAGAGTTTGAGGATCAGGAGGCATTTTATTTTTAAATTCAAGGATCTTAGGGAAAAAGGAGTTGTCCATCTGGACTTCAAATTGGTAGCCTCTTAGGTGGAAGTCAAACTTTTGGATTTCCATCTTTACGGCAAGGGCCTCTATGTAGATGGTGCGGTAGTGTTTTTCAGCTTCTTTAAATTGGCCACTGGCATGACCACAATAATATCTTTTTCCTCCAAGTTCTTTTATCAGGACTACTCCTCAATAGTGATCACTGGCATCTTTCTGTAGAATTCTTTTGCCATCTCCAGGGATTTTCAGGGCCGGAGGAGTTTATGCGATCTTCTTCAAAGCTTTAACTGCTTCAATTTGCTGTGTTCCCTAGTGTGGAGGTGTTTTCTTGAGCATTTGGGATAGAGGACTTGTGTATCTCGCTAGTTTCGGTAGGAAATCTCTAATATAATTAATTATACCAAGAAATTGTTGGATTTGCTTAACTGTGAGATTTTCATCAGGAAAGTTTAACAGTTCTTGGGCAATATGAGGTTGAGGTTGATATTTCCCTTGGGAGAAATGCATCCCTAAGAAACCAATTTGTGTTTGTCCTAATTGACTTTTCTTTTCAGAGAGCATTATTCCATGCTGTTGGGCTATTTGAAGAAATTGGCCCAATAATTATTTATGGGTTTTTTCATCTTTTAAGAACAATAGCACATCATCAATATAGATGAGGATACTGTTGAGGATGGGCTAAAAAATTCTAGTCATGGCCTTTTGAAAGAGTGGTGGGGCTACCTTAACCCCAAATGGTAACACAGTCCATTGGTACCGGGCGTTAGGAATGAAGAACGCCGTTTTGTAGCGATCCTCAAGGTCAACACCCAATTGCCAAAATCTTGACTTAAGGTCGAACTTAGAATAGATCTGGGCATCTTTGATGAAAAAATTTAAGGACGAGGCTTTTGGAATGGGAAATTTATCATCTTTGAGAAAATGACTTAGAGGTTTGTAATCAGTTACTAGCATCTTTTTCCCCCTTAACTTTTCAGATCTCTTTTCTATATAGAATGCTTGGCAAGCTCATTCCGATTTGGTGGGTTCTATCAAACCTTGTTTGAGCAGTTGGTTGAATTCTTCCCTAGCTAATGCGTAATCTGATGGAATCATCCCTGGATGAGTGGCCTTGGTTGGATTAACATCTTCATTAAGCTTGAAGGGAAGTTGAATGAAGAAGTCTTTATTCTTCCATAGAGGTTTTGGGTGGCATAATTTTCATGGTTGTCTGCACATAGTCTGAGAAGGTTGGACTTGATCTCTTCATAGCCAGCAAGAATCTTAGAAAGTGAATATAGTTTCAATATCCCAGAATAAGGTTTGAATTCTCTTTTGAATTTGATTTTTGTGGGGAGAATTTGGAATTTAATTGCTGCTGAATAGACATCTGTTCCTACTACAATATCTTTGTTTGGAAGATTACTGCCAATGACCTTGGTCCAGACTATGCAGTCTGGGAAGAATTTAATTCCTATTTTCTCCTTGGTCATTAAATTTGTCTTGAAAACTTTTCCATCCGCTGCTACAAAGTATGCGACATGTGTCATCCATGATTCCGCGGGGAGAATGTTGGGATTCATCATTGTAATTTGGGCCCCAGTATCCATATAAGCTATAACTTTCTTCGGACGGGAAAACTTTGTTGTGATAAAATGGACTTCAACACAAGGAAGTGGTGTAGTAGGAAGAGAACTGCCTATCTCTTTGATGGAGTAAACCGGGAGATATTTGTCATCCTCTGACTCCGAAAATGATGCTTCATCAGAAGAAGAGTCTTGAAGGGAAATATTATTTCTTCATCAAAAGAGCTTTGTTCAAAATACAAAGATTCTAAGTCTCCTTCTAGAGGCTGCAAAGAGTTAATCAGTTTTGCGGCTTTATGGGTGTTATTAGGAAATTCTTTTAAGAAATTCCCTTTTTCCCACAAATAAAGCATCTCTGATTTTTCCCCTTTCCTCTGAAATGTTTTCTTTGAAAGAACTTCATATTCTTTCTTTTCTTTCCCTTGAAGGTCCTGTGAGATTTGGTGTATTTTTTATGTTTCTTTTTTGTTGGACAACCACACCTTTTGTCTTTACACTTAATCTCCAAGTAGGGCTTCTTACGCGCTTGGGTGAACTTTGACTTTTGTTCTATAACTTCGGAAAATTAATGATGAAAACCGCAAAGCTTTTCAAGTGCTTCTAATGTCACCTTGTGAATCTGGCCAAGACTCATGGTTTTAATATCCTTTTGAGCTGTGGCTAACATTCTATGAATTTCTGGTTGAAGTTCTTGTGGTAGAGAGGATACATAGGTATTCTTGAGACTAGGGTCATTGTACCCGTTAAGGACATAATACCTCAATGACATCCTATGATAGTGTTTGTCGAGGTCTTTTGTTTTGAGAGAACAACATTTCATCTCAAAGAATTCTTGTCTATTTTTCCTATCAAATATTTCCATATCACCGATAAATTCTCGGTGAAGAACCCCAAGAACACTAGCTGTAGTTTCTAGACAATGTAACTCATCTTGTTTGAAAGCTCCAAGATTGTGATACCATTCTTTCATCGTGCCCGTCATTCTACAGCAAAATTCTTCAATGATCTTATAGTTATCTGCACTTGTTTTCATCATTTGGGTGTCAAGCCAAGCTCCAAATTCAAGTAGTCTTTTTCTCCAGCGGCTAGGTGGTATATCATCAAAAGTGAACCAAGGACCTCCATTTGGTTTAGTCCTTTCAGGGACAAGAGTTTCTTCAAGGGATTCTTCTTCAAAAAATGATTCTTCCTCTTTTACATTTACCATGAAGAGTCTTGGGAAATAGTTGTCTATAGATTCTAATTTAGTTGAAAAAGATCTCGGTGTCTCATCAGAAGATGATTCTGGATCAGAGTTGTTGTCACCATCTGAGAGGGACTCGTCTCCCTTTTGTTTTGATGATTCAGAATGATCTTTTTGAGGAGATTCATAATTTGTAGTGATTGCCATGGCTTGGAAACCTTTATTAGGAATTTCTTCTTCCTTTTGGGTTTTTGGAGGGGGTGTTTCAGAGAAATCTTGAGAATCTGAGGATGAAGCGCTCAAGCAGGCAGCTTTCCCCTTTGTCTTGGAGGTTGAGGTAGTGGTAGTTTTGGAAGATTTTGGTCTGTAAGCTGTTGGTATGTATTTAACCTGGTATGATGGTGATGAAACATAGGAAGGGTAGAAGGGAGAAGTCCTTTCTAGTCGTTTGAAATATGTAGGAAAAATAGGAGGGTCAAAGAAAGAGTTTTCAACAGGTTTTAAGGTTTCTTTCACGAGAGGCTCTTAAGAAATCATCTATCTCTTTTACTTGGCTTTGTAGACTTCTGATTTCTCTATCTTTTTGGTCAAATGTTTTACCAAAAGCTCTCTCTTCTAACATCTGCTGCAAATCCCGATCTAGCTGGGATACTTGGGCTTTCAAGCTTTCGTAATGTTTCTGCATCTTTTGGGATAAAACCTTGAGATCTTCATCGGTTTCATCTACTTTTTCAACAATCTTGTCTACCTTTTTGTTAAGGTTTTGAAGAATTTCATTTTGAGAAACCATGTTTTCAGATTTCCAATTCCGAACTTCCTCAGCCTGAGTTAAAGGTTTAAGCTTCCCATCGGGCTGGACTTCACTCGGATGAATGAAGGGTTTGGATGTTCTGCCTGTGATTGGATCCATCTTTCTTTCCAAAGCAGGAAATTGTCGGTCGTACTCCGAAGTTGTGGTTGAATACATAAAGCAAGGAATTGGCTGAGCAACAGCTGGAGGATGTAGTGGTTTACAATGGTCTATTGGTGACCATGTAATAAGAGTCAGATCATCAGGTGGTAACAATCCTTCTCTCCTGAGGATCTTAAGTCCTTCCTCGTAGATACAAAGGGGTTTCTTTTTTCCATGGATTCTTATCCATGGACCATTTTCTGGATCAGATCTCCTTTGAGGAGGTAGCGAGGGTTTACACCTTCCCTTTTTCTTTGTTTTGGGAAGAATGATATCTCGGTCAATATCATCGTCGTGCATCCAACAGTCACAATCTGGGTCACATCTTGTTGGATCAACATCCCAAATGAAGTGGCCATCTATTTTATCGGTGTAGATGGGTTTTCCCTCTATTGTAACAGCATAGACGGGACACCAAGCTTTTTTGAGAACTGGTTGGATCATCATTGTCTGGAAGATCGGAGATATTGAGCTCGACCCTTCGTCTGGCTTCTTAAAGATCGTCTTGACTGTCTTGTCAATGGATCTCCTGATAGTAGCCTCTTGAGATTGGATAGGTCTTTTGTCAACATGAAGTCTCTCATAGTTGGTTATCCATTCAAGGGGAATTAACTGAGTTAATTCTTCCCTTATGATCTTTCTTGGAATCTGAACTATGGAGGGTATGTCTTTTTCTCTATTGGTGACAACCAATAGTGAATCAGAAAAGCATCTAGAGAGAGAAAGATCTATCGAGTAATTTTATAAGCGGTATATTATCTGGTGATGGAGGGTGGCTAACATAGCTTCTGGCATTTGGTCAGATCCTGTGATTTGGATCTGTACTTTCAGTTCCTATCAAGCATTTTCATAGTGGAGATAGCTGGAGTCCAGTAGAGCTATTTTGCAAAAGACAAGTTAGTTCTTCCTTCCATGAAGAGAAAGGATGAGTCTGACAGCCCCAAAGTGTAAGGCTGTATATCCTTCTGTTTTCTAGTGGTTTATGAGATATTGGAGAATCTCCAGATCTACGTACTGCTCCTGGTTTGTAGCTCTTAGGCTGCATTGGTCTAGTCTAGATGACTGGACGTATTCTTTCATATGAGGGCGGTTTGTAGAGATAAGATTTCAGATGGATCTGGTAACACTTCTTTGTCTTTTGAAGATGTTGTACGGACTTAACAGATGAGGTATTATTTCAGAAATTTGAGCATCTTCAGGAACATGAGAGTACTCAATAAGATTTTCTATTTTATGAGAATTAGTCTTTTTACAGAGTTTAGGAAGTGATAAAGAAGAAGTAGTAGTAATAGGTTGAGTGTTTGGTTCAGGTGTTTCCATGTTTAACTAATTTCTCCCTTACTCACTCTCTTTATTATATTCATACCATATGCACCCCTTCTTTTCTGTACAGGATCTGATACCACATTGTCTGGGAGCCTTACATGCCATGAAACTCATCCTTAACTGTATCGTCCTCAAATAGTCAATCATAGGCATATCACAGACTAACAATTAAAACTGGAATTCATAACAGCAAGGACCGTAGTATGGATCAATGGTTAGATGTTTTCTGATACACAAGATCCTCATTTAGAGGCAGGTGTAGATAGTTTTAAAATCGATTGAGGTGAATTAATTGAAGTTGAAAAACACCTAGATATGAAAGAAGATCTAGAATTAGAGATTCAACAACTAAAAATATAGTTAAATGTGTTATATGAACGTTGAAGAACTTAGAAATTCAAAAAGTAATAATTCAATCCAAACAAGAGTTATAATATAAGTAAAAGATACAAATTAAACAAAATTTAATAGTGAAAAATGATAAATATTTATAATTACAAATAACTAATAATTAATTAAAAATATTACCTTGCAACACCTTCTTATTGAAGTAGACTGGATCTTGGGAAAAGTTCCTCTTTCTCACTAGAACGTCTCCAACGACTTATGGAAATAATGAGGTAGATGAATAAAGGTTCACCCTTATTTTGGTGTACTAGAACGAGTGGTTGTGACAATACTTCTTTAAATTTTGTGAATATTATGTTATATCTTAATCGGGAAATAAACCAGATATCAAATCGAACATCGCTTCTTTCATTAAGAGTTTGTAAAATAGAAGTTCATGATGTGTTAATCTAGAGTTAGTACCCTAAAAATATCATTGGTCGTACCTCGAAGGTGCATTTCTTAGAGTTTAACTGCATCTTGTATTTACTAACTTCTCTAAATATGGATTCCAAGTGGGTCGTGTGTTCTTGTTGTTCCTTAGAGTTGACGATCATGTCATCCATGTAAATCTCTAACATAATCGATATTTGATTGTTGAATACCTTGTTCATGAATATTGTCTTTCTTTGATCAAAAAGGTCCATTGGTATCTGATTGTATCCCGAGTAAGTTTCTATTAAGGATAAGATTTTCAACCCATATTAGTTGTCGAATGGTTTTGTCTATGCTAGGAACTGGGTAAGAGTCTTTTGGACATGCCTTATTTAGATCTGAATAACCAACACACATGCACCATTTATTGATGGCTTTTCTTACCAAAACTATGTTGGAAAATCAAGTTCTGTGTCATTTTTCGGTTATGAATTCAGCTTTAAGAAGCTCATATATGAACTTATTTGTGGCTTAAGACTTTTTTGGTGATTATTTTCACCTGTGATGTGCCACGTAAGAGACGTATTTGCTAAGGACTAGGGTATGGCATCCTATCTTGAGGCTCAGGTCAGACATTTACCTTACCGACCATGCAAACAAGCAAACATTCCAATAAAGCCTTGTGCATATGTTTATGGATCTATGTGCCTATTTGGTTTTGATGACGACAACACTATGATGTGCGTTGGACATATGACTCCATACACAATAGGGGGTGAATTGTGGAGGTTTTCAAATTGTTGAATTAAAACAAAATCCTTTGACAATTCAGAGTTTAAAACCATTTTATGAAAACAATTGAAAATGCAGCGGAAATTCCAAGTAAATAACTTGAAAGTAAATAGATAACGAAAGAGAGATAACAATTGAGAATTATACAGGTTTAGTTAAGAAGACTTATTCATATCCTTGAGAATTGGTCTTGAGAGTATCCACTATGCTTGAGAGCTTTTAAAAGGTTAAGTCCATAAACCCTCTTATACAAGGAAATGAAGTTTCAGGCTAACTTCTAACCAAACAATGAACACGACTCTAAGTGGTTAGTCTTCGCACCAAATAGAGATTTTGCATGGGATGATCTCAAATCAAGATGGTGTGAGTGCTACTTTCTGTAGGATATGTATCTCGAATGATGTCAAAACTAGGATAGTGTAGCGTTAATGTATATGGGACGATATCCTCTAATTTTAGATGTGCATCTTAGCCTTAGGAAGCATCAAAGTGGTTTGGAAAATGATCATACATCATACATGTATTGAAAACAAGGTTTTTGTTAAAAATGCATTAAAAAACAAGTCTTTATGATAATGCTACAGGATAGGCCGACACACACTCGTACAATTCGACCTACAGAAGCTTTTGCTTCATTATAGGTCGACACATAAACTGCTCTTTTTGAAAAACACCCATAAAAAAAGTTGCATGAATTCCCCTAACATTTGAAAAATATATCTCTTTAAACCTTTGTCAAGTCAACTCATCAAAAATGATGATGTGGCAGCATTTTTTCAATTTTAATTATTTTCCACATGTGTTAAATGAAAGGTAACAGGACAAAAATACCTTTCACTGAAAAACAACTTTTTCTTCTTCCACCCTCCATCATCTCAAAACAATCATTTTTTTTCAAAAGCCATTTTCATAACTACACCTTCATCAACATCACTTTAACATTGTATTCCATCTATTTCTTTAAGCCCAACTCCATCCTTTCAATCTACATCCATTAAACCTCCATACCATTCAAAACCTTCAAAGCAAAATCAACAACAAACTGCAAACTCCCAAATAAATCAAAACAAAAATAAACCACTAACGAAGCATCATTCCCAACCAAAATCAATAGCATCATAGCAAACTAAAAAAGAGTAAAATGAAAAGTAAAAAAAGAGAGAGGAAAAAATCAACATAGACTTAAAGTGTCCGGCAGACCACCAACAACATGTGTTCAACCTCTGCTGGACCTATTCTAGCATACATTTCGTCGTTGCTCACAAGTCTGGCCACTACGTGTTACTACAACCAACACCTTTTCATTTCATAGGGTATTCCATCCCTCAATCTATTTTTGTTATTTCCTTTATGCTATTTCCGAATCTGAACATGCTTGATCTATGTGTGATGTTTGTTGTGCTTTGAAAGAAGGAAAGAGAATTTACTCATTATTGGTGAAGCTTTGCTTTCATAGAAAGAGTAATAGAGAATTGTGTGAGTAATATAAAAAAGTGAGAAAATACTAGGGTTTGAGAAAGGGGGCGCTGCAGCCGCTAGGCAAGTCGGCCGACCGCCACCTACTATGTCATACCTTTTTTGAGATGGTGAAGGGTGGAAGAAGAAGATGTTGTTTTTCAGTGAAGGGTATGTTCGTCCTATTACCTTTCATCTAACACATATGAAAAATAATTAAAATAAAAAATTAGAAAAATGCCGCCACATCATCATTTTTTATGAGTTGGTCTGACAAAGGTTTAAAGAGAGATATTTTTCAAATGTTAGGGGAACTCATGTAACTTTTTTTTACGGGAGATTTTTTCAAAAAGCGCCTATATGGCAGGGGGAGAATAAGTATTAACCCTTATAAATATTAGTGATGTCACCTCAAAAAAGAATTTTGTCAGAATATGTAAAACTTGCAACATTTGTTTTAATCAATATCTCTTCCTATTTCACCCTTATTCTTTAATAATTTCAACAAACATACAAATCTTGATCGCCATTTCCATTTTTCTCTCATTTATGCAAAACATCTCTCTGATTCAATTTTAATTGCTTTTTTCATCTTTGTGTGGTTAGTTTTAGAATTTTTTGGGTCATACATGTAGTAAATTAATGTGTTAGGACTGTTATTTGATTAGTCAGATTAAAGTGATCTATTTAATATAAGGTTTATGACTAAGGATATAACTGTCATGAATAATATTGTGTAGATATCAAAAGTCTTATTTTTATTTTGTAATGGGTAAAAATTGGAATAAGAAAACATAAATATTCATGAAAGGGTATGAGATTCTAGACTTGAATAAATATGACCCTTCTTGAAAGTGCATGAGATGAATAAACACGATTCTTCATGAAAGGGCATAAGATTCTTATAAATAAGGGGTTATGGTCCTCGATTGTATACACACGAAAGTATTATAGAATATTTATTCTCTCTATCCCATTGAAAGAGAAACAAAGGGATAAGAAAATCTACAATTGGAAGGTCATTGCTCTATCAAAATCTTTATCTTCTCATTAACCTAAAGGTAATCTTTCGCTTTCAAATTTGATCTTGAATTGAGTATGGTTTAATAAAGTATTTATTATTAAAAAATCTCAACAATTTGTATCAGAGCCACTCATACTTGATTCATGTGCGGATTTTGATAAATCTTGATATTTGAATTTCAAAATTCCCATATAATTTTACATTTTGATTGCTACATATACATATTTTATATATGTATATATTTATATGTCAGAGTCATGTGGTTCTAGTTTTCAAATAGTTTCCTCATCTCGTCTTACAATGAAGATTTTGGTGTCTCACTTGAACTCTGTTTTGAAATTTTGGAAAACTTATGATTGTCTGTGTTATAATTTTGTATTGTTATTGTCTTAGAATTTTTGATTTCATATTAATCTAGACTAATATATATAATTTAGATTTATAACGAGATACTAGATATCAAAAGCATATATATATATATATATATATATATATATATATATATATATATATATATATATATATATATATATATATATATATATATATATATATATATATATATATATATATATATATATATATATATATATATGCTTGTCTCTGTTATAGGAAGTTTGTAACCTTGCAGAAAATTGATTCTTGTTATCGTTGTTTCTTTAATTTATATATTTGTAAAGTTTTATTATTTATTTATTTTTAATTATTATGCAATGTTTATCTAAATAAAACCATAAAGGCATGTTGTGCTAGTTTGCATGACCGTGTCCTACACAATTATTTTACCCATTGAATTTGGTAATTTTTTTATGTTCATATTATTGGTTATGATTTGTCATAATTTTAAATTAAAGTTATTTGACATTTTAAATGATTCTATTGATGCAAGAAATCTCCAAAGTGATCCTTCTTTTATGGATTTGATCATAAGATTGAATGTTAGTGTGAATGTTTATACATGTGAGTATTAATTTTTCCAAAGAAAATGTTAATATTTGATGAAATTTATATATACACATGTGATGATAAATATGTGATGGTTATAAAGTTTTTTAGATGTGAATAATAAATCAATCCAAAGATAATTTAATTATTTGACATACATTATTGTCAATATTTGATCATTATAACAAGAGTATCACTACCAATTAATACTATTATCCAAAGACATTTATATTAATGTTGCACTAGATATCTTGAAATTAATTATGATATTATTTGAACATATATTATTTGAGTTTATTTATGATTGATTATGTGAGCATATTTATATTATTTTTCTTTATTTTCTCTACAAATAATTTTCTACTATATATGCTAACACGGATTCAGTCCCGATTCCTAATGGTGCAAACTTTAAGGACTAGAAAGAGAACATTTTAATTGTTCTTGACTGCATGGATCTTGACCTTACATTAATGATGAAGCAGCCCCCTTCTCCTACAAACTCCACAACTCTTGAGGATAAGAAAAATTATGAGAAGTGGGACCGCTCCAATTGCAAAAGTTTTATGATCATAAAGCGTGACATTCCAGAGGCATTTAGGGGTACTATATCTGAAGAAATAACAAGTGCCAAAGACTTCCTTGCTAAAATTGAAAAGCTCTTTGCTAAAAGTGATAAGGTGGAAACAAGCACGCTCCTTCAAAGCTTGATTTCAATAAAGTATAAAGGCAAAGGAAACATAAGAGAGTATATTATGGAAATGTCTAACATTTCTTCCAAACTTAAGGCACTAAAACTTGAGTTTTTGATGACTTAGTCGTGCATTTGGTGTTAATATCTCTTCCTGTACAATTTGGTCAATTTAAGATAAGTTATAATTGTCAAAAAGGAGAGGTGGTCTCTTAACGAGCTCATTTCATATTGTGTGCAAGATGAAGAGAGAATGGAGTAAGATAAGACAAAAAGTGCTTACTTGGTAAGTACCTCTAAAATCAAGGGTAAAATAAAAAAAATAAGGATGTAAAGAATGAAGTTGATAAGGGTCCGATGTAAAAGAAGCAAAATAAGAGTAGTTGATGTTTCTTTTGTAAAACGACTGGACATGCAAAGAAGGAATGTGCCAAATATCATACAGGGCGCACAAAGAAAGGTATGTTGAATTGTGTTCACTAAAAATGATTCTACTTCTGAGTTCATATTCTAAATGATTGTTTAGAATCTGATAACAAGTGTAGCGGAAAATATATTAGAAGTAAACTAAACATAACAATAAACACAACAAATTTATCCTAGTTCCTCCCAAACTGAGAGTACTCCAGTCCCCTTGCGGAACTATAATTAACACATGATTTTAAATTCTTGTGTACTTAAGTACAAGACTTTTACTGCTCAGACCTACAGTCTAAGACTTCCTTGCTTAATCAGCACTTGATTAAGACTTCTCTACTTAGATATTCAGATCCTAAGACTTCCCTTTCTTAAACCCTCATGGTTCAAGAATTCCTTGCTCAGACTCATTGTCTAAAACTTCTTTGCTTAGATCCTCGATCCAAGACTTCACCGTTCAAACGCACCGTCTAAGTCTTCTTTGTTCAGATACTCGATCCAAGACTTCACTGCTCAAACATACTGTCTAAGTTTTCTTTGCTCATATCCTCGATCCAATACTTCACTTGCTTAATCAAGATAAATCAATACTTTCAATGCTCAAGTACATAGCAAGAAACTTACTTGGCTCAAGCTTTTCAACTAGAGACTTTTATGCTCAAACAAACACTTAGCAAGAGACTTTGATCTAAATTGGTAAACAACATGTTCAACATAATAGAGAACAAGGTGTACTTGATACTAAGATCAGAGGTACAGGTTAATCACCTTAACAAAGACCTTAAGCACTTAAGATTTCCAAGATATTCAATGTTTAGGAAATCTTAAGGCTTTTACAATTTACAACAAGTAAAAGAAGTTTCTGCATATTCAGTAGTGTTGCTCATTGTTGATCTTGTTATGTCTTCATTCAGATAGAAATGTTGAACACTTCTAATCTTCTTGGCATTCCTTATTTTTATTCCTTGTTCAAGATTCAGATTAAACCTTTAGCTACTTATATAGCAGTTGTATAAGACTAGCCGTTGGAAGAGATAACTTGATCAAGTGTATTTTTTTTCTCTATAGTACAAGAGACGTTGAAGATAGATGCACTACATGATATTGATCCATTGTGTAACATGTTTAACTGTTATATCTTCAATGAGATCTTGTACTATAGAGTCGTTGAGAGTTGTTATCCATAAAGCATGTCAACTCTTCTTGATACTTGTGAACTTAGACTCTAGTTAACAAACTTTTTTGACAGTGTAACTTGCTTTCTGCAGTACGAATAGCTTTAACTTTGCTACTACTTCTGAACGATCATCATAAACTAATACAATCACCAAGTGTAGACAAAATGTGTTGTTTCTTCTGATGTTGAGGCCTTCAGCTTCAGAGTCTACGCCAAATATCACTTAGAGAGTGTTCTTCATATTCTGAACAAGTAACTCAGCTCCACTCAAGTGCGCTTTCATATCAGATTCTGAATATATATCTTTAAGCATAAGAACCTGCATACTTAAACATACATTAGATAACACCATTGTTCTTTTAATACTTTTGTTATCATTAAAACCAAATATATATCATGAAAAAATCTTGTTCTAACAATCTCGCCCTTTTTTATAATGACAAACATAAGTATTTAAAGGACAATGTTTAGGGTATTTTAATTTTTCGTAGACAACATCAGAGCATGAGGTTTGTAAACTCTCTCTGAGTTAGATAGATCAAAGGTTGAGTTTTCTAAGCTCCCTCTAAGTTCTACTTCTAAGAAATTTTAAAATAATATTTTAATTTTCTCACCAACGACATGGTATGAGGTTTGTAAGTTCCTCTTGAGTCTAATAGTCCAAAGTTGAGTTTTGTAAACTCGCCCTAAATACTATTTTCAAGAAAATTATAATTTTAACTTTCTTGTCAACATCAGAATCTGAGGTTTGTAATCTCTTTCTGAGTCTAATAGGCTAAGGTTGAGGTTTGTAAGCTCTCCCGTAGTTCTATATTCAAGAAACGTTAAAATTAATTACCTGGGAAAGATAACCATAATAACATTATTAAGTTAACAATATTAATTGTGTTTGAGTGAGCAGCAACATTGAATTTGAAGGGTATAAATCCTTATTTAAATACTTCTACATTTTCTCCCCCTTTTGTCACATAAAAAAGGATTAAAATAAAAACAAAGGACATTTAAAGAAAACGAAAAGAAGAAGTGCACAATCCCGAAATGGTCAAAGATACTTTATAAGGTTTATAGTAGTCAGAGTCAAGTAAATGCAGTGTCCAAAGGTGGTCAGAGAGCATTAAATGTTTGTTCAAGAAGAATGATTATTTAAAGCACTCTATAAAAGCATATCGACATAGAGTCCCCAAATACGCATCCAGTTCTTCAAAAATTCTTTAAGCAAAAGATAGTCATGAAGAGAAAATACGATAAGTGCATGCTTTACAAGAGTTATAGACGCGATATTGCAAGATAGTTTGAAATACTGAAGAAGGTTGAAGCAGCAAGAAAGAGACGTTTGGCAATCAAGGAATGTTCTGCATAACGTCTTGCAAATGCGGCAAGTGAGAGCTAGAAACTAAAGGAAGAGTGATAACGCAAAATTATATAGTATATTTGACTTGACTTGCATGAATTTTTAGTTACAATTTCTTTGATTTATCATGATTTATGTCTTGTTATGCCGATATTTTTGTTGATTCATGTACCTTGACTAGAAGTGGATTGAATTTACAAAAGAAAGAAAAAAAATATAAAAGAAATGGATGTGGGACTCACCAAACTATAAAAGGGTGGCGCCTGCCACACCTAATGCAGGTGGCGCCCACCACCATCCTTGTGGTGCCTGCCACATAAGTTTATGAAGGAGTGTGGGGCCTGCCACACTCAAAAAGAAGAAAAGGGTGGCGAGTGCCACGATTCCATGAACTAATGCACTACTTTTTCTCCATTTTTTCTCCATGTCCAAATTTCTTCACCTCAAAAAACTCTGTTATACGAATTGCATGGAAACAAAACGAATTTCATGAAGCTACCGGGGTATAAAAAAAAAGGTTGGTTTCTATAATGGGCGTCAAAGAATGTGTGCTATAATTTTGTTTCTTTAGAATTTTATGCAGAAAGTATTAGCTGTAAAAGTGATAGTTCTTCCACACCGAGAGGCTATTAAAATTCTAGTTTTAGGATTGTTTCTGTGACCATATTTCTGTAATCGAATACAAAGCATGCCGACATATTTTTCCAAGTAAAGTTTCAACAGTTTCCAGTTTCCAGTTTCATTTCCAGGTTCTATTTTAATTGCTTATTCTTACTGTTTATGGTTTCAACTTAGATTAAATCATGTATTGCCTTATGATTAATTCTTGTCATTGTATGCATTATTTACAAACCATATCCGGCTAAACTGTTTAATATCGGTATGTAAATACGATCGGTCAGAAGAGGCTTAGCAATTTATGGCGTGAACTTAAAAAAATTATTTCTCTGGTCTTGGTTTCTTTTTATTAAACTTGATAACTTTTGTTACCATAGTAAAAAGGTAACAAAAGTTAAGATCAATAAAGCGAGAGTTTGAGGTCCTAACCGGATAGCTGAAACTGAACATTAATTCTAAATACAGCGAGAACACTTTAGAATTAATTAGGATCTACTTATTTTCAAAAAGTGTTTTTAAATGAAAATGAGAGAGCGAGAACCTTCATTCTGATTTGAGAGTATAGTTTGAGTCAATAAACACGAGAGTGTGAGATAAAGTCTTTTAAATGAGTATTTTCTACACAATAATATTTTAATCTTCTAATAACGCCCATGAATTATTGAATCCCCGATGATTGACAAACTACATACCGATATTTTGTCATACCTTGATTTAAATCATATCTTAATTTACATTTATTTTCTTGCATTTCAACCTAAAAAAAATCCATTAGCCTTAGATTTACGTAGTAGCATTAGATAACGGTACGATCGATTCTTGGTCCTTTGGGTTCGATAATCTTTAAAACTACGCGATCCGACTGTGCACTTGCAATCACGATTCATTTAGACATACTAAGTCGCGATCAAGTTTTTGGCACCGTTGCCAGGGACCAATTAAGTCGATATCGTAACTTTAGTGTTGCGTAGTATAGACTAAGGCAACTATTTCACTATTTTAATTCGTCGATTGTATGCCAAACACTCGCTCTAGAGGTGACGAGCTTGAGCAACCGATTGACGACAACGAGCATTTTATTAGTTTAAGACGTCGAATTAACACTTTCTGAATTAAGTATAACCTTCCCAAACCTGAAATTCCCTTTCCAGAATTACTAATACCCATGGCTGAAGTACCTCAGAATCGACCTCTCAAGTACTATGACATCCCTTCGCAGGAGGAACCACATAACAGTATTGTTGCTCCTGCCATCGAGGCAAATAACTTCGAGCTAAACCTTTGTTGTTGTCAGCTGTACAACAAAACCAATTTTCTGGAAGTCCCACGGAGGACCCGAACTTACATTTGTCAGTGTTCTTACAATACACAGACACAATGAAAGCAAATAGTGTCAGCCCCGAAGCAATAAGACTATGTCTTTTCCCTTTCTCATTAAGAGATAAAGCTAGAGCTTGGCTCCAGTCTCTACCGTCCGCATTTGTCACTACGTGGAATGAGTTGAAGAAGGTGTTCTTAGCACGATATTTCCCACCTAGTAAGACAGCTATGCTAAGAGCCCAAATAAATGGATTCAAACAAAAGGACAATGAATCTCTTTTCGAAGCATGGGAAAGATACAAGGATATGACGAGGCTTTGCCCACATCACGGTCTAGAAGACTGGTTGATCATCCATACCTTTTACAATGGTCTCTTGTATAACACAGGATTGACAATAGACGTCGTTGCGGGTGGCGCACTGATGGACAAACCCTACAATGAGGCTTATACACTTATCGAGAGTATGGCTCAAAATTACTATCAGTGGAGAAGTGAAAGATCATCCATAGAGAAACCTCCAAAGAAAGGTGGTATGTACGAGATAAGCAATTTTGACCAAGTCAATGCAAAGGTAGATGCTCTGACTTAAAAGGTTGAAAGTTTGACCATAACACCTACAACCACCGTGGCTGCCATAGCTCCAAAATGTGACTTATGCAGAGTTCCTGGGCATGCTGCCTCTAAATGTCAAATTTTGAAAGGAGTTTCCACAGGCCAAGTGAACTATGCTCAAGGAAATCCTTACTCAAACACTTACAACCCAGGTTGGAAAAACCATCCGAACTTTTCATACAAAAACAACAATGCCTTGTATGCGCCTGGACAAACACCTACCGTATCACCAGGATATCAGAAACCTGCCGTAGCTGCTCCAAATGCTCCTAGGAAATTTAATCTTGAAATAATGATGGAAAAATTTATAGTCACCTAGGCTCAAACAAATAAAGAATCCCTAAATCAAAACATACACACTAGTGAGTAAATTAAGCAATTAGCAAGCAAGGTAGATGCTTTAGCCACTCACAACAAAATGCTTGAAACCCAAATTTCGCAACTGACACAACAACAAGCACCTACTGCTGCCCCTGCAGGCACATTTCCTGGACAGCCGCTACCTAATCCAAAAGGACATGCTAATGCTATCATACTACGAAGTGGCACGAAATTGGATGAACCAATCCACCCGAGACTTGAGAATCCAGCTATATATCAAAGTCCTGGAAAATAACTAAGAAGGAAACTGAGAAGGAAAATGAACAAAATATAAAGGAGAAAGAAGGTAGTGACCAAGAGGCTGCAGAAAAAGAAGAACCATATGTGCCTCCACCACCTTATAAACCTCTCATTCCATATCCTCAAAGATTTGCTAAATCTAAGAGCACGGGGCAATTTAAGAAATTCGTTGAACTTCTGAAACAATTGAATATCACATTACCCTTTACAAAAGATATCACCCAAATGCCTTTATATTCTAAGTTTCTTAAAGAAATCTTATCAAATAAGAAAAAGATCGAGGATAAAGAAATCGTTATGCTTACTGCTGAGTGTAGCGTGATAGTCCAAAACAAAATGCCTCATAAGCTGAAAGACCCAGGTAGTTTTTCCATACCATGTGCAATTGGAAAATTTGTCATAGACAAAGCTCTATATGACTTAGGAGCCAATATTGGCTTAATGCCATTGTCCATATGCGAAAGGCTCGATATGGGATAATTAAGACCAACTAAGATGTTTGTACAACTAGTCGATCATTCTGTTAAGTTCCTGATAGGAATACTAGAAAATGTTCTAGTACGAATAGGTCAATTCTATATCCCTACTGATTTCATAATCATGGACATAAAGGAGAATGCCAATACCTCTATCATATTAGGAAAGCCATTTTTAGATACCGCTGGAGCCATTATAGATGTAAAGAAAGGTAAGCTAACTTTCGAAGTTGGTTAATAGAAAGTCGAATTTATTTTGACACAATTCTTACAGGCACCAGCCATAAATGATACATGTTTGTTGGATGTCATTGACGAATGCGTAAGAGAAATGGAGATGGAACAAACTTCTTATTCCGAAATTCTAAAAATTCCAAAACCTCTAATTTTTGAAGATGGCGATTGGCGTGGTGAATACCAAGACGAAAGTCTAAGTGAATTCCTAGCACTGACACCCAATCATATGCCTTGCCCAAAGAAACCGACTATAGAACTTAAAGCACTACCCAAAAATTTAATGTATGAATTCCTAGACACCGTGCTCGAACGCCCAGTGATAGTCAATGCAGACTTAGGACAAATAGAAACTGAGAAACTACTACATGTCTTAAGAAAATACCCATCTGCTCTAGGCTACAACATTTCCGATCTGAAAGGAATACGTCCTTATATCTGTATGCATTACATTATGCTAGAGGAAGACTATAAGACCTCTAGAGAATATCAAAGAAGGATAAATCACATTCTGAGTGACGTAGTCAAGAAAGAAGTACAAAAGTTGTTAGAAGCTGGAATTATATACCTGATCTCTGACAGTCAATGGGTTAGCTCAGTGCATGTTGTACCAAAGAAGGGGGTGTTATGTAACAATCCAAATTTAATCGGAATATTTTAATTAATTTATTTAATTGAGAATATTCGTATTTTGGGTGTTTTCGGTGATTTTTGGTGTTTTGTGGATTTTTGAGAATTAATGCAATTTGTGGGTTATTTATTTAATTGATAGTATATAATATTAATTTATTAATATTATTATGAATTAAAATAAATAATAGTGAAAGAAGGGTAATTGGGACAATTGAGAGGAGTAAGTGAGGGTATAATGCAGAAAGCCCAATTATTTGGCCTAAGTCTAAGTTTGACAAAATAGAATTATGAAGGTTTAGGATTCATTATGTTAACCGTGAAAAGAATGGATGCCAGAGATCTGAGGAGGGAGAAGTGGAGGCAAAAGCTTCGGAAGATCCCGGAGATAACCGTGGAAGCTTTGAATCGGCTAAGGTATCGGGAGTATAGCTTTTCATGATTTTCCATGTATGCCTTTCGATGTGTTTATGGTTGATCTAAGATTTAAGGTATTTTGGGTTGATTATGGGAAAATAGGGAAACTGATAATGAAACCTTGAGGGTTATGGTTAGTGGTTAGTATTCTGGACTGTTTGATGTGAAACATGAGAATTAGGAAACCTTAGGCCTTCGTGGCCGAAACCTTAGATTATTACATGTCCGACCATAAGGGATAGGGATATATGATATGAGAAATTATGATGCCTTCAGGGCAATTGTAGGGAAATTGTAATTTAGGGCTGAATATGTTTCGGGATTGGCCTAATGGACCGTAGGTTTTGTGCCTTTATCGCCGTAGGACCTTAGGGATGATTTAGGGATGTTTTGGGGGCATTGGGTAAGTGAATCGTATGAGTTTTTGGGTGGTAATCAGTTCTGGGGCGTAGCAGAATTTGCTGTCATCGTACTGTTCGCCTAGCGAAGAAAGCTTCGCCTAGCGAACCATGCTTTTTCCAGACTCGCCTAGCGAAGAAACTTTCCCCAGACTCACCTAGCGAACATGCCAGCGAACATAGCAGACTTTCGCGAATGTTGATCGTGTGCAGCGATGCCGTGATGTTTGATGATGTGATTCCTGTGATGAGTTAACATGAGTAGGACTGGGAAGTTTATGTGATTAATATGTGATAGTATGGGGATTACCGCGAGTATAATTTTATAGATTAATATGAGATAATATGGGATAATATTATGAATTAATATGTGATAACATGATGGGTTCATATGAGTGTGAATATGAGCTCTATTTGATTTGTACATGATTATATGATGATTTCTATGATGTATGATGAGGATTATTATGATTATATGATGACATGATGGGTGATGATTATTATTATGACGAATTATATGATGACCTGATGTGTGATGATGATTATTATGATGAATTATATGATGACATGAGGTGTGATGATGATTATTATGATGTGCTATGACGACGTGATGTATGATGATGATTATGATGATAAGCTATGACGTTTGATGATGATGAATATGATGAATGATGATGCACCTATGATGTTATT